>JAVJIF010009169.1:0-147655 GCA_038442645.1 Agave tequilana | reverse complement strand
AGAAAATCAAGAGAGAGAGGAGAGAGAAAGAGAGAACTAGAGAGAGAAGTACATGGAAGAGAGAGAGAGTGTACATGGAGAGAGAGTATGTACAGGGGACGCGAGTTTGAGAGTGAGACGCGGGGGTCGCAGACGCGGGAGTCGCGTCGCGTAGATGCCACAACACGAGGTTCGAGACCCGCGTTCAAGTCAGGACACGAGGAGAACGCGGACGCGGACGTGGGTTCCGCGTAGCGTTAACATGAGAAGAACACAGACGCGGGCATGAGCTTCGCGTCGTGTTGACACGAGAAGGACACAGACGCGGGCATGAGCTCCGCGCCGCGTCAATACAGGAACGCGAAGGCCGCGTTAAACAAATATCAAGAACGCGAAGATTCGCGTTAAGGAATTGCCTAGACGCGGGTAAACTCCGCGTCTAGCAATCAACAGAGAGAAGGAGAGAGACAGGGAAAGAGGGAGAGTGAGACGCAGGGAAAGGGGGAGATGGGATGCAGGTTTTGGGAGACGCAAGGATGAAAATAAGGGAAAGAAAAGAAAGAAAGAAAGAAGGAAGGAAAATGAAGGAAGAAGGAAAGAAAGAAAGGAAAGGAAAGAAGAGAAGGGAAGGGGGTGGTAGCCGGCCATGGCCGGTGGTTGCCGGCGGCGGCCGGAGGTGGCCAGAAGTGGCCGGAGATGGCCGGAAAAGGTGGCCAAAGCTTCACATCCACCATTATTGGAGAGTGCAAGTGTAGTTCATTTAGAGAATTTGGAGTTTTGGAAATGATGTTTCGGAGAGTGATGCAATGGCTCGTCGGAAAGAGCACGACGAGGAGAGGAAGATGGCATGGTCATTGGTGGCCAAGTGGAGTATATGGTGGTGGAGATGGTGGAGAAGGTGGCGGTGAAAATGGGTTATTTGGTGGAAAGAGAGGAAGAAGAAGGTGGTGGAGGTGGTGTTGTGGTTGTTGTTGTTGTTGAAATGAAGGAGGAGATGGAGGAGAAAAGGATGATGGAATTGGTGGTTGAAATGGAGGTGGAGAAGTGGAGAATGGGTGGCCAAGGAGGGAGCATGCTGTTTTTGCTCTCTGCCATTCGTTGGCTGTAGAAACAAAGAAGAAGAAAGAAGAAATATGAAGAGAGAGAAGAAAGAAAGGTGGGGGTGGTTATATATAAGGGAAATAGAATATTATAATGTTGCCACACCTTTTGAATGAAACTTGCGTTTCATTCCACAAAAGCTGCATCTCACCCAAATAAAAGTTGCGTCCAGGCCAAATGAACCACGCGGATAAAAGAAAACGCGAGATTTGCTTTTTAACAGAAAGGACAAAAAGTATGGTTCAGAATTGATCTTGCAGGACAAGCTTTAAATGCAGTATGGAGAGCACATCTCTGCATTAAATATTGAATTCAGGTTGGTGAAACTCGCGTCTAGCGAGGAGAGAGAAAAAGAGAAAAGTAGAATATCTGGATAAAATTCCGGTATCTGGGAAACACGGAAACTCCGAAAAAGTCCAAAAAATAAAGTAGCTTGGAAAGCTTCCCAAAAATTCTCAAAAATAATAAATATTATATAAAGATTTTTAGTGAAATCGGTTTTTAGAAATTCAATCTCATTTTTAAAATAAAAATCCTGAAGTCAAACGTCAATGCCGTCTACACCGGGTCGGCCGATTTTGATAAAATCTGAAAAATCTCAGAAAATGCCAGAAAGGAGAAAATATAATTCTAAGAAATAATATGAAAGTGGAATTTAGAAATTTGATTCCAATTGTAAACTAAAAATCCGGGAATCAACCAGTGATACTGGCCGACACCAAATCCGGAGGAATTTTGATAAATTTAGAAAATTCCAGAAAAAGAATTTAGATAGAAAATGTGATTTTAAGAAGTTACAGGAAAGCAGTTTTTAGAATTTTAACTCCGTTTGTAAATTAAAAATCTGAGAATCAGTCCGCGGTATTGGTCCACCCCAGTTTTGAAGATTTTCAACTTAATTCAGGAAAATTTCAGAAAATCACGAAAAATCTAGAATATTAGAAAATGATGTTTGAAACTGAAATCGGTCAAATCGGAATAGCGAAAAGACCAAATCAAGCAGTTCACTAGGATCGGTTTCCCGGTTCAGACTAGGGCTGACTCCGAGTTCACGGATCTAGATCCAAGGCAAAACGATCATATAAATAATTCATAATACAAAACAAATACAGGAAGTAATCAAAAATATGATCAGAAAATATGAATACGCAACTAAGTACGTATTCCGGGAGCGGGTGTTACAATTCGCCAACTAACCAACGGATCCTGTTCATCTTCTTAATTGAATCTTTAACGGCCATGGCTCCCCTTCCTTCTTCCCTTCACTCTCCTTCTGCCACTGATAACTGGCACCCAGGTATGGCTGACATAGCTGAGAGCAGCCGGAGATCTCATCGGGGACCACCATAGTAGGAGAAGACTCCGACAGAGGTGACTGGGACTGCATCAGTCACCCCTAGCATATGACTGCGGGCGGGAGAGACCCGTATCCATCTCGGCTGGTGGATCCATTGTAATGCCCCGATCCGGCGGGTACGGAGACGCTACTTGCGACGTATATACGCAGGTCAGAAATTCCCTCACATATATAAGCTAAGCATCAGTACAAGTAAGAATCAGAGTATGGAAGTGCGAGGCATATATACATTCCAATAAAAGGATTACAAAGTTATCACAGGCGTGATATTTTAGCACATGTACATTATATCACAACAAAGTATAGAAGTAAGAATTACAATTTGTACAGTAAAAAGGTGCTCACGGGCTGAGGAGAAGATCCCCGAGCTTCCAGGAAGATTCAGGAACAGAAGGAGCTAGGACTAGTCAGCCTGCTCCGAGAGATAAGCTTGATCTTTGTTGGAGGGCTCCGCTTCAATCCAAACTTCAGAATCTGAACATGCAAGTTCAGGGAGTCAGAAACTCCCTAACAAATAGACAGGTGAATGCCAAATCGTATAGAGATAGGTATATGTATGTTGATATAATCAAACAGTATTAAGCATCAAGAACTGTGTCGAGTGTGAAAAAAACACCTAGAGGGGGGGGGGTGAATAGGTGTACTTGCTAATCTAGGAACTAAATGCGCTAGATGCGGAAGCTAATGCAAATTATTGCAACACACTTAATACAACACACAAGTGTAGCCGAATTCCCCGTGAAGGGCTCTGGACTAACTCCTCTTGATTCCCCTTGAATGGGTTGAGGTGCTATGTGAAGCTCTTGTGGTTAAGTATAAGTGAGGCACACACACAAGCAAGCCAAGAATATAAGGATGAACAATATAAAAAAGCAAGGCAACACAATCAAATAGATATGATATGGCAATATGAATATGCTCAACACAAGCAAATATGATGTGAAGTTATGAATGATGCTTTACACAATATAAAGAGAGAGAGAGTTGAGAGACAAGTGGATCAAACGCAAGGCCAAGATATGTTTCGAGGTTCGAGCACCTTGCTCTACATCCCCGCCTACACCACCGTGCAGGATTTCCAATCCACTATCTCCCACCGAGGGAACCTCTACCGAAGAGGATTTTTACAACAAGGAGTACCGAACTCCTCTCTCAAACACCGCCTCACAACCGAGGGTAGGCTCGTAGCCAATACAACCACAACACCTCTACCGAAGAGGGTTACAAACACCAACTCCACCTCTCACTAGAGGGAGCAAACAACAACCAACTCCACCTCTCACTAGAGGGAGTAACCAATCACCCGATCACCTCTACTAAAGAGGGATACAACAAGAACAAGGGTTTTACAATAAGTGGTTTCTTTCAACCACAAACAATCTCTCTTTCTTTCTTCCACAAAACAAAGATCCTAAATAGATTAGAATAGAAGATAGCTCAAGTGTGGAAACAAGGTGTTTTTGGAAACAAGCAACAAAGAAAAACTACTTGGAAAATGTCTTGTAAATGATAGAAAATGAAAACCAATACAATATCCCAAAACCTAGTTCTCTTTGATTTTCCAAAAACCCAAAACAAGAAAGATGAAATCTTTTTAGCACAAAAACTCTTTTGAAAACTTGTTTAAACACTAGAGAAACACTGAAATTTTTCTTCTTGAAACTCTTATCAAAACAGCCCAAGAGATGGGGTATTTATAGCCCCATCAGAAAACTAGCCGTTAGGCTGAGCTGGCAGCCTGACAGGCGACCGGTCGACCGGCCCGGTCGACCGCCAACGGTCTAAAATCCGACCGTTGGAACCTCCGGTCGAACGTCCCGGTCGACCCAAACAAACAGAGAGCACTGCTCTCAGACCCGGTCGACCGTCCAAAGTCTGCCAAGCGTGCACAGATCTGTGCACGTCGGTCGACCGCCCGGTCGACCGACTTCACCCAAGTCGACTTGTTCAGTTTACTAGTCGACTGGTTGAAGCCTGGAACAGAAAACTGGGTCAGAAAAATAGTTTAAAAATATTTTGAAAAATCTTTTAAGTCTTCTAAAAATCCACAAAACTAGTTTTAACATTTTATATTGAAACACAAATAAGTGATAAAAATTTCAAGACATATATCAATCATATCAATTCATTTTTGAGTCTTGCAAATTTTATTAAAACCAACACTTGTATTTTTATCAAACTTGATTTTTCAATACATGAATAGGAAGTCAAAATAAGTTTGTCTAGCCAGTTTAAAGCATGTATGTATATCTGGAATACATCTATTATACATATAAACCATGTAAACTTGTTTTGATCAATCATTCATGAAAACCAATTCCAAAACATGAAACGTGTGTGTTTGTGCACTTGAGCATATCAACTATACTAAGCTTTACAAATGGATCCAAAACACACTATCTAAACTATGGATACCTAAGTCTTCTTAATGATCTTCATCTTCAAGTTGACTTGCTCCAAAACTCCATCCATGGGCTAGGCGATGTGTGATCTTGAAGCTTTGGCCCTGAATCACCATGAAAAGCTTCTAAAATCCTTGTTGAAGCTAATCATCAACTAATATCTTGGGTAATGATCTGAAATTTAAACAACACAAGATTATTAGTAAACATAAATACATGAGTTAATCATCATCAAAACTAGGGTGGAAGGCCTTTGGGCAAACAGAGTGTACATATACAATAAGCATGAATGAAGGCATAAAATGAAAGTGATAAGGCCTGAATAAATCTATTGCTATGATTTTTATTATTTATACTTATTACTCGTTCTACCCATATGTCTAGGTATGTGTAATAGCGTCCCAGCACACATATATCCACATATGAGTAAATTGAGGCTCTTATTAGAAACCAACGGGGTATCAACGAATAATGTTTACAGTGGGCCCGTGCATGCCAGGGACCACGGTCCAGGACGTTCTGTTACTGGTGCTCGGAACCAGCCGCAAAGCATAAAGGAGGTCTTATAAAATGCCTTTATCAAGATGGTACCAGAAAGGAGGGAGCCAGCACTCCTCTCGGTCGCCTGGAGGCCCACAGGTCAGACCGAAAGTTTTAGTTGTACAACATACATAGTACCACTGTAAACACGAACATATATTGATAGCCGCAAGTTTTCCCTGACCCGATACAAGTCATCCATTTTTATAGTTTATTATGCAATTATCAGTTTACGGGAATAGCAGGTGCAAGGTATGATCAAGATTTCAGGAGTTCAAAAGTACATGAGTATTATAAATTCAAGTCACTGTATATGATACAGGATAACAAGTACAGGATTCCCGTAAATGTGACAATCTTAAGCCAAGTATCAATATGTCATAGTGGGGCAAGTATCAGATAGTTATATATCAAGTGCCATTGACATATGATTGGGAGTTGATGTTAGGCAGGTGACAAGTGACAACATGATATATGCAAGTATGCCAGGAAAATAATACAATACTAGTTAACATGACGAAGCGGGAAAATCCAAAAGAAAGCGAGAATACTTGCCTAAAACTTCAGGAAACACCGGGAAATCCCAAGCTCCGGAATCTAGGTAACCAACACGTCAACGAGTTCAATAACATATATTATATTAAAAAGAGGAGGAGAAAAGATGAATCAGAAAAAGAGAGAATGAAGACACAGGGGTCGCAGATGCGGAGGGTCGCGTCGCGTGGATGTCACAACGCAGGGTCTGGACATGCGTTTAATTCATACCACAGGAAGAACGCAGACGCGGGCACGTGCTCTGTGTCGCGTTACCACAAGAACGCGAAGATCGCGTTTAAGGAAGTGCTTGGACGCGGGTAAGCTCCGTGTTAATAAAACATGAGAGAAAGAGAGATAGGGAGATGAGAGAGACGCAGGAAAGGAGGAGACAGAGATGCAGTGATGGGAGAGGGAGAGACGCAGGGTTTGAGGGAAAATTAGAGAAGAAAAGGAAAGAAAAAGGAAGGAAAGGAAAGAAGGAAGGAAGGAAAGAAAAGCAAAGGAAAGAAAGAAGAGAAGGGGGAGGTAGGCCGACCGTGGCTTGGCCAGTGGTCGCCGGCGGCGGCAAGAGTTGGCCGGAGAAGGTGGCCCAAGCTCCAAGCCTAAAGGAAGAAGAGGGTGCAATTCTAGTTAAAAATAGAGATTTGGAGTTTTGAAAACGAGGCTTCAGAGAACGAAGCTATAGCTCGTTAGAAAAAGAATTCCGAGGAGATGAAGATGGCGTGGTTGGTGGTCGCTAAGGTGGTGTAGGTGGTGGTGGAAATGGTGGAGAAGATGGGTTTCTTGGTGGAAAAGAGGAAGAAAAAGGTGGAGAAGTTGTTGTTGTTAGAATGGAGGAGGAAATGGAGGGAGTATGGTGGAGGAGTTGGTGGCCGAAGTGGTGTGTGTGGGCGGCCGGTCAAGAGGCACGGTGGTTGCGTTTTTGGGGCTGTCGTTGGTGGCTTGCTATTGGAGAAGAAAGAAGGAAAAGAAGAAGAATGAAAGAGAGAGAAAGAAGGTGGGGTATATATAAGGGAAGTTGTATATATTACAAGTTTGCCATCCTTTGTTATCAAAACAAAAGAGACGCACAAATGAGACTTGCGTCTCCATTTAATGAAGCCCGCGTCTGGGCAAACAAGCTAGGCGCGGAGATTAATGCTGCGTTCAAAAAGGAAAACGCAAGATCGCGCTTCAGAAGAGACAAAAAAGCATGGGTGATCATATCAGAGTTGATTTTTTTGAAGGACATAACATTAAATGCGGAATGAGGAGAGTCTCCGCATTAAATGTTGAATTCAGGTTTGATGAAACTCTTTTGTCAGGTAAGGAGAGAGAAAAAGTAAAATATCCGGATAGAATTCCGGTATATGGGAAAACACCGAAAACTCAGGAAAAGCCTGAAAAATTAAGTATCTTGAAAAGTTTTCCAAAATTCTCAAAATAATAAATATTATTTTAAGATATTTGGTGAAATCGTTTTTTCAGAAATTCAATCCCATTTTTAAAATAAAAATCTTGAAATCCACCATGGACGGTGTTTACAACACCGGATAGACCGGATTTCTGATAAATTCTAAAAAATCTCAT
This sequence comes from Agave tequilana, assembly GCA_038442645.1. Classification (NCBI taxonomy): domain Eukaryota; kingdom Viridiplantae; phylum Streptophyta; class Magnoliopsida; order Asparagales; family Asparagaceae; genus Agave; species Agave tequilana. Next base: position 140,170 of record JAVJIF010009169.1, on the reverse strand, counting down.
AAAATTCATTTAGATTAAAAAATATGATTTTAATAAATAATGTGAAAGCCGTTTCTAGAATTTCAACTCCTTTTGTAAATTAAAAATCTGAGAGTCGGTCAGTAGCATTGGTCGATACCGATTTTGAAGATTTACAACTTAATTCAGAAAAATTCCAGAAAATCATGAAAAATATAGAATATTAAAAAATAAGTTTTGAAACTGAAATCAGTAAAATCTGAATACCAAAAAGGTCAAATCATGCCGTACTGCTATATGAGTAAGAATTTAAATAATAGAAAATAAGGAAATACGCTCCGAAAATCAGGACGCATAGCTGTGTACATATTCTAAGAATAGGGTGTTACATCTATGAACAGTAAATTACTCTTTTTCTTTCTTCTAAGGCTTCTTGAGTTTGGGGAGGTCGTTTACTGATCACCATCTATTGGGAGGCACTTTGACTTCGAGCCTTTTGTTTCGTCGTAAAACATCGCAAGTCATAAGTCATAAAATGAGAATGAAAAAGTGAAGCAGAGAAAATATATTGTATTTTACGGCATTTGGTTGATAAAGTGAAAGTATAAATGAGAAAGTATATTGTGTTTGACGATATTTGGTTGGTAAAGTGAAAGTGTAAATGAGAAAGTATATTGTATTTTATAGTATTTGGCTGGTAACGTAAAAGTGTAAGTGATAAAGTTGACCATAAAATTAACTATAACAGTGATTTAAATATTATAAATACTATTAAATTAAATCTACTATTATAAATTAAATTGTATTAAAAAAATTTGAGATAAAATATTAATAATCTTAATATTTTATTTATAACAATAATATTAATAAAATATTAATATAATTAAATATTACTATAATATTAACTATATAAATAATATAAAATTTTAAAAAATCTAAAGAATATTAATAAAATTCTAAGAATACTAATAAAACATAAATATTAAAATATCTTAAAAATGTAATAAAATATAATTATAATTTTAATAATAAATTTTATTAAAATATTATTATAATATTATAATTTTTATTAATAATATTATAAAATACTTAAAAAATATTATAATATTAAATTTTATTATAATATTATTGTAATGTTATAAAAATATAAATTAACAAAGTAAAATATAATTATAATTTTAATAATAAATTATTATTATATTATTATTATAATGAATTATTATTACAATACTAACATAATAAAATATTAATATAATAAGGTATATTATAATATTAATAAAGTAATTATTTATATTAAAAATAAATAATTAAATATATGGTAATATTATATTAAAGAATAATATTGTTATATTAAAATATTAACTCTGAATAAAATATTAAAAAATGGTATAAGTATTAATAAAATAATAAAGTATTAAATAACAATATTAAATTAAAATATTAATAAAAATAATTAAAACTAAATATTAAAAATATAAATAATTAAATAAGAATATTAAATTATATATTGATTATTAAGTAACTGCTTTGAACTGCAATTGTGCTACAAGTGGGATTTACATGACCACAAAATTAATTGTAGCAACTGTAAGTGAGAAAATATGGGTATAAAAGTGAGATTAACACGACCACAAAATTAACTGTAGCAACTTCAAATGAAAAAAATGAGAGTTGTATTTTGCAAGTTATTTTTCAGCGAAACAAATAGCGGAAAATGAAAAAAAAAGGTTTACGACGTATGGCTTGCGACATTTTGCGAGGAAACAACCAAGCGGTTCTTGAGGATTTATTTGATGCAAACAAAATGAAGCCAATAGGCCTAGTAGGAGTGTGAATCAGATTGGACTCTATCCAAATCTGAACTGCATCGGATTGTGAAAACAAGTTTTAAAGCCTTCGAAAAGCCGTATTTTATTTTATTTCAAAGACCCGCCTAACCCAAACCCTTCAAAACCCTAGTCTACACTAGGGGTGGCAGACGGGTCGCGACCCGCCAGACCCGACCCGACCCGACCCGACCCGGAGTTAGCGGGTCTGGGTTTGGGATAATTGGGTTTGGGTCATAATCGGGTCGACCCATCTGACCCGATTATTAAATGGGTTGGGTCGACCCGAACCCGCCAGACCCGCTTGACCCGCCAGACCCGATTATTCTCTCTCCTCCTCTGCCTCCTCCCCTCGTTCTCCTCTACCGCCGCCCCTCTCCTCCCTTTCGCCTAAATTAAATTGTCAAAAAAATATGTGTGAGCCCAATTTTGAACTCATGACCTCTAGTATATGAGTTTAGTGTGATGATCAACCATATCACTAAACAATTTGGTAATATATTGTAAAAAAAATTGTATTTAAGGCTTGCCGATTGATGACACCAGGAGACATTAGGGCAATTCCTTAGAGAACCGCCCTAATATATAAAATATATAACGACGGTTCTTTATGAAACCGCCGTTATACGTCTATTAGGGCAGTTTTGTAGTAACAGCCCTAATAGGTCCCTCGAATTTCTCGTTGTTTTCCTCGCCATAAATTCCGTGCAAAAACTATTAACGATGGTTCTTTATATAACCGTCTTTGTAAGTCTATTAGGGCGGTTTTTAAGAGAACCGCCCTAGTAGGTCCAAGCTCAGGCCGTTATATTAAGGCGGTTCTGAAGAGAACCGCCCTAATATGTTTCAGGGTAATTTGTAAAATTTTCAAAACATTAAAAATTTTCACCGCTTTTTATTACAAGACGGTTACAGACCAAACCGTTGTTAAAAGTGTGTCGTCTATTTTCAATACTGTACACTAGAGCGTCATACATCACCAAGATACAAGGAATATCTCTATATATACAAAAGAACGAGTGCATGCTAATACCCCAGAATTAACTTAGTTAAAGACCTTATAAGGTATTATTAATCTATAATATATATATATTTTTTTTGCATTTATATTTTTATATTCTTGATGGCATAGGTATCAATTGGTTCAGGTCAAGCCTGCTCCCCAAAGTTAAACGGGTCAAACGGGTCGGGTCGGGTCGACCCGATTAAGTGTGGGTCGGGTCTGGGTCTAAATTTTTTGACCCGTATAATAATCGGGTCAGGTTATACGGGTCGAGCAGTAAATGGGTCGGGTCGACCAACCCGACCCAATTGCCACCCCTAGTCTACACGCGCACCCGAACTCAATAAAGATACTAATAAGTTAATTTCACATTATTAATCATTGTGAGAGTTTGCTGCGGGGGCCTTTTGGAACTAATTTTAACTTTAGACGCTATATATGTCATCAAATTATAGATAAATAAACATGCAAAGTTTTATTTTCAGAAACATGGTTAACTCACAGGTTTGAAATTTGACCCAAGCAACCCACCTGGCTCCTTAGAACTTGGGCTGAAACCCGAACCCGCCTGAACCCGACGATCGGGGTTTATCCCACTAGAAATCAGCCGGATTTTTTTCTAGTTCGGGTATAAGCACTTGAAAACCCGCCCGACTCGATCCGTTTACACCCCTAGCCCTAGGCCGTTGTGAGGCCACGTCGGGCCCTGATTTAGCGGGTTGGATCAATATTGAAATCCGGTCGGACCCGCAAATTCGGAACCAAACGCGTTTAATCATTTTAGGGTTGAGCCCAGTTCTCACTCCCGTCTCCCCCGCCACGCCCCGGCGCCCCGCCCAAGCAAAACCCACCGCCGGTTCTTCGCCCCCACCGCACCGCGCTGCCGCCGAGTCTCCGGCTAAATTACGGAGACGGCGAGGAGCTAGGGCTGATTCTTATCCGGCGAGGTAATCTTTTAGTTTTTTTTTCCTTTTAATTCCCGTCTCTATTCATCTTTTGCCCTAATTTCTTCTCCTTCTCTCTTCTTCTTTTTCTTCTCGCTTCTCTTCACCACCCCTCTACTTTTTCCTCGACATTCTTCTTCCTTCTTTGCTTGTTCTTGTTGTTCTTGTCTGCTACTGCATTGACCAATCTTCTTACTCTAGTGCTGCTGCTTCTTGTTCAATCTGAATTTTCTGAAGGTTTCGATTTTTTTTGGTATTTTTTGCATTTATTAAATATTAAAACGTGGCCCCAATACATGCATTCTTTTGTCAAGATAGACATATTGAATTTTTATATCATTTTAACTCATTGTAACTATAACAAAATCCTAGTGCTTTAAAGGTAAGTTGGATGTTGCTACTGTATAATGTACTTGTCTATTCTTTGATAGTAAGCTTGTAGGAAATTACTTCTAAACCATTGCTTTACTTGCAACATTGTTGAAAAGCAATGCCATTGACCTGATAACCCATACCATTGACCATGATCTCTTTATAGCTTAATGTTTTGGAAAAGTTGGTGGTGGGGGTGGGGGTTGAAGGTAAAGGCCACTCAGAATTCATGTCACGGTCAAAAATGAATGGTAACTGACACTATGCCAGCTGTTAAACAAGTGTTACAATTACATAACTCAAAACGGAGCTACTATCTTATGGGAGAGCGACAAATTTGATCAACAAATTGAACAATCTTAGTTCACACTGCCAATAGCCCATTACTAAACAGAAGCCATTCTGGATGTGGATGAACAATCTTTGTCCAGAACTGACTGTATACTTACAAGGTGTGCGACCTATTACTTAAAACTTAGAAGAAATAAAAATTCAATTACAAAGCAATTTTGAACCAATTAATACATGGCTAACACAATTTCAAGGTATGCATTCTTATCTAAGAAGCATGGGCATGGACAAGAGACACAAACATGATGGAGACACATGACATAGGATTATAGGAATTCTTTAAAAAGGACATATGCACGTTTCTCCACGTGAGAACGCATTAGCATATAGTTATCTATGTATATGCATGTACTTGTATGATAAAGAGAGAGTGCATAGGCACATGCACATGCCTAGCATGCAAATGCCCGCACACACATTTCTAATAACACAACAACAATAATGTTTGCATTAAACAATTATATACATTCATTGATTTTGCGTAAGTAATAGGCCTTAGCTCTTCAACTTTATATAGGATAGGTTAATTTATCCCACTTCTCATATTGGAGCATACCCTAAACTTATTATAGTTTCTATGCAAGTTAACATTTTGATGTCCTTTGACTAAAAATATAAGCTGTGATATATAAATGAAAGTAAATAAATATTTCAATGTGTAGTTAGTGAAGAAAAAATGCTGAAGAAATGTATAGCATGCGGACTAGGAATATCGAGCAAGTGTTCGAAATTTTAAACTATAGTAGAAAATTGACAACACATTGAGAAGTGTCCGAAGAGCGGCTTAGAAATGATGATGTTGGACATCTGTTTGGCACGAGGAGCTTCATGGTATAAGTGTCTATACTACGCAGATTCTTGTCTACAACATTTTAGGTGATGGAGATCATGATGAACGGTTTGAATTATTCATTTGGATGGTTTATCATGTGTTTTTAGCTGCAATGCACGGTATATCCATTATTCTCATTTGTAGACTCACATGCATAGAGAGTGAATGAGATGTCTGTATGCTAAGAGGACAAACACATGCAAAGAGAGGGAGGAGGGAGATGTCTATATGCTAAGTGGATATTTATGAAGACACCTAATATGACAAACTTCAAGTAATATTCTTCATCTTGTGGAATGCGGCATGACAATAAATCCTCCATGAGTACTTTCTTGATGACCCCTTCTTGAGCACCTAAGCATTTTACATGTTCACCTATGTTAACTCTTTTAATTTGCTATATTGTAGATCAAAAGTTGAATTCTGCTCAAATTTATGATGTTGTCCTTTAATAACTTACACAATCATAGTCTTCTATTTAGCTTTAACTATTTGACATGCTAACCTAGCATCAAGACATCACCATGTATTTTTCTTTGTTAGGCTCATGTCCTTTTAAGGTTTCCTTGAAAACTTCCATCTTTGCTTTGTTTAGTCCATCACTTGCCACAAAATTTTTATATTTTCTTTGAAATAATATAGAACAATTTCAAATTTTTTGATCATATGCAGTATTGTTGTCTTCTAGTTCTTATGTATTCATTACTTTTAGCATCCTTAGTAACTTTATGTTTGATCTTTCTATTTAGGTTCATTGAGGCCTTTGTTCAGACTCAGGTACTTTGATTTGGAGATATGCAAGCAAAGTCTCATATGGAGGAACCCAAGAATGTGGGTCTTCAGTTTCAATGGGGCATAAAACGAGGAGTTGGTGGCGCTAAGAAGGACGTACAATTTTATGAATCCTTCACATTTGATGGAGTACACTACACATTATATGATTGTGTGTGCCTTTCCAAGAAGGGTGAAACTGAGCCATACATTGGAAAAATAGTGAAAATCTGGGAGCAAGGTGATGGGAAGAAGAAAGTTAAGATCTTATGGTTCTTTCTTCCAAGTGAAATTAGTAATTACTTGGGCGATCATAAACCACTGGAGAAGGAGATTTTTCTTAGCATCTGGGGAAGGTGTCGGCCTTGCCAACATTAATTCACTGGTAAATTTTATACTTGATTCATTCTTTAATTGGTCAAGCTTATAATGGCTTTACTTTCATCAATATTTAGTTTATTGCATATTATTATCTATTTATTATTAAACACTAAGTATGAATATCCCACATTGAATGTGCTTAAATAAATGCCTTATATTATATAGACTCTTACATTCTTGAATTTGTATAATTTTCAGTTAGTATCCTAGTAGCATCTGATATATATTGGATACCAGTACGTGCGCTTCTTTGAAATATCCATATAACATGAAATTGCTATCTATCTGCCCCTCTTCAAAGTATCCATGCAACATAGGAAATCACTAACTGGAAAAGATAATTAGATAATATCTGGCTATTTATCTATATATTACTGTATACGTACATAACATATTATAGATAAATATAACACCTGTAACATAGGAATTTGGTACCCATTTTACGATCCAAACCAATTGCTATCTGAAGAAGAAAGAAGGATATTGATACAGTTTGTGTATGTGTGTGGGTGGCCAAGCGGCACGTGGGTTTGGGTTTGCGTGCGTGCCTGTGCGTGTTGGAGGTGAGGCGGTAGGTGTGTGTACCCACCATGACAGAGATGGAACTCCCTGCAAACCAACTGACCAAACTTATGTACAACCGAACAAATAGAAAACAGATTGAGATCTTATTTATCCTTGAACTGGTGACAAATTCAGGTCCCACATGATAGTAAGCTAACCTAGATAAAGTCTTAGATGACTAGTCTAATTATCTGAATCTTCAAACTGTTGGGCCACTGGACTGAGAGTCTACCTAGAGTTGGGTGAGGCCTGCAGGTTCTAGTTTGGCTGCTCAGCTGCTCTATCAACAATCAAACTACAAAATTTCTTGTACAGCGATATGTATGGTAAATCATTATGTTGAACTGTTGGAACATTATGTTCAACTAGTGCACATGTCATGTGAAAAGACCTCACTTTCCAAACTGCATTTCCTACTGTGGCCTTGCTTATTCTCTTGTGCTATTTCTCACTATGCATGCCTACAAAGTTCTCAAGTACCATTTATTCTTTTGCAATATTGTTTTGAGACAACCCTATTTAAATATTAATTAGATCAATGCCTGGTACTGAGTCATTTGATGATTTGTCGTTCGTCTAATTTCCTTTTTTATGTGAGATGCTTGTGTTTTACGTTTTGTTTACTTCTCCCAGGAAGCTATAGCAGCCAAATGCTCTGTAATCTGCACGTCAGATGATGCAAGGAATCCACAACCTTGCAGGGATGCATTGGAAAAGGCAGATTTCATTTTTTATCGCACTTTTAATGTTGGGACACTTACAATATCTGATCAATTACCCGATAAAATTGCTGGAATTGAAGGTATGCATCTTATTACTTGGTTCACTTTTCGTGCTATGAAACTATAAGTTCCAAATTCCTAATTGGTTTGCCTATGTGAATGCCTTAGTTAAGGCTGTTTTAAACCGAAGGGAAGACCAAGTAGGACCTGTAGCAAATGAGTCTAATTCAAGGGGAAAAGCAGAGAAAGATCCTTCAGAGACTTTAAAATCAGAGAAGAATGGCGAGCCTGGACAGGCTTCACTCTCAGCATCATTGCAAGAGAGAGTTTCTGGAAAGCAGGATCAAAGTGAAGTCAATCATCATTTGGTTAAAAACAGGGATAAAAAATCAGAAATTGACTCTTCTCGAGATGTTGGAGAGTCTAATACCTCTGCAGGCCATCACGCTGATGAAAAAGTGCCTTCTGTTAAGCATAAAGCCCAGTCAGATATAGCTAATGATAAGCCCTCAAAGAAGATGAGATTAAGTACTGATTCTGTGAAACCAGACGATCTGCAAACAAACAAGCATGCCACTGGTGCAGAGAAGATTCTCATGAAATCTGACAAGGATTCTGGTAAAGTTTCAACCCAACTGCACAAAGAGAACTCTGAAAAGATGAAGCTGAGTGAGAAAAAGTCAAGCCCTCGGGTGAATCACTTCAGAAAGCAGAGGATCACTTAGTGACTCGAAGACCTGAAGTAGTGAGTTTTCCATACATTACAAATTTACAATGCGTACGAGTAATACAGAGAAGCATGAACTATATCATACAAAAACAAATCAGCCCATCACCTCCACGCCAATTGCCTGTATTAATTTTTTTTCTCTCTCCCCTCACCCCAGTTACTGTACAAATCTTTTTCCTTCGTTAAACCTCTGCTGAGGGCCATTTCCTCAATTGAATTACTAACCTTCGAGGACTCAACCCAAAATTGTCTTGGTAGATCCTTGTCCCAATTAAATTATGAACCTGCACAACAGCCTTCAACAGTAACTTCTCTGTTACTGCTATCCTATTACCTGTGTGAAAAAAAGAGAGAAAAAAATAGTCTGTCCATGGAAAGTGAACTGAATCGTACTCCTCTCTGTATACCAAGTGGGTTAATAACTTAGTACCTTATGTATGGATCTCTTCTTATCATGGCATGCTTGTTCATATAGTTAGACATTATGAAGAAGTTATATTTGCTTTTCTTCTGACTGTCATTCATGTGAACGAGTTTTTCTTCGCGTTCCTAATTATAGTTGTGGCATTCTTTATTCACATAGCTGTGAATAGTATTGTGCCTCTGCAGAAGGTAGCTGGTTTTTTTTTTTTTGGGGGCTTGGTAAGCTTGTTATTGGAAAAAAAAATTGTATGGATCAGATTTGTCAAAGTCAGTAGTCATCAATATTTTCCCTCTGGTCAGTAGGTGTGAGGATCTAGTTGTACAAATTTTGATGTAATTGGAGTCCAAATTACATTTTACGGGTGTAATCAGTTGAACTCACTGAACTTGGTAAAATACGCTGATACATTAGTCATTGTTATGTGTTTTGGCTTTGCAACAAGTCTGGTGAAACTCTACAAACTCCTGATCATCACCAATGTTCGAGACAGTTAAACAGGAGATTGAGGGTAGGAAAGTACCATTTATTTGCAATAGAAAATTAGATTATGACAAGTATGTCTGTTAAGAGAAGGCAGAAAGTGATTCTCTTTTTCATGTGCCCAACTTTTGAGTCCCCCCCCCCCCCCCCCCCCCCCCCCCCCCCCAAACCACTTTTTCTGGAGAAAAGCCCAATATACTTACATCATGACAGAGGAGGAAGACTACACCCTTAAATAAAGGAGAAGGTAGACCCCAGATTGGGAAGAGAATTTCTCATTAAACATAGAATTATTACCCTACCGATTCCATTTGGTCCTCTTGTGGGTGCATGGATCACAAATGAGGCTCTACGGACCTTGTTTGCCTTCATGCATAACTAGAGTTTCCAAAAATGAGAATTATTGCCTTGGGAATCTTATTTGGTGCTCTTGCTGGGCACATGGATTACAACGAGCCTCTATATACCCATGGTAGCTTCTGCGCACTCTGAGCAGTAGTTTAATGAGCATGCATGGTTGTGCAATAAGTTTGCAATTGTGTGTCTCTTCATTTTAATTCCAGATCCTCTTGTGTACTTCAGATAAGGGTTAGATAATTGAATTTACTAAACAACAAGAGAGCCAAACAACCCTAGTTTGGCATTTTGAAGTCAGGTGACTTTACTGCGGAAACCAGCAATTACGAAAACTTAACTATAAAGTATAAAGAAAACAGACCCTCAATTGTTAGGGACAGACAACATAGCTTTATGCTTTCAATTGAAAAAAAACTTGAAAGTAAATAATAATAATTTTAGTATTTTAATTTTTTTGATCTTTGTCATGTCAAAATAAAAAATAAATATGCGGTGAATGTCTTTTTATTTAAACTCCCTGGTTTTAGAAATATGCACTTGAAAATAGTTACAATTAATTATTTTTGTATTTTCAAGTTCTCAAGATTTTATTCATATTTCAGAGAACTTACTTCGATTATAGCCTACTGTATTGTGAAAAAGAAGACCTAACTTTTAACTAACAACATTCTGGTGCAACTGTGACGAACTTAAATTTAGGGCACTGTGATGAATTTAAATTTAGGGCAGTAACCCTATCTCGTCTATTTATTAAAGAAGCCTCCAAAGAAGCATTGCTCTTTGTAAAAAAATGCTTCATTAAGTGGGATTACTATTTCAAAATCTTTGGATGTCCCAGGAGGAAATTCCAAATAAAAGATATATTACAGAAGCCAAAAGGCTAATTATTTTGCTATACTACATTTTGTTGATTCATGAATTGGCATGAATGAGAGGGTAGCATATTCATCAGGATGGCTGGGGTATATATATATATATATTTTAAAGAATTAAATTTCTACTTACAAAACAAACAAGATTATATCAATGCATGAGTCTGTCGGATGTCGAACATGGTGAATATTGATTGAGAACTTGTAATTGGGAGTTGCATAACCTCAAAGGTGCATTTTAGTTCTGGTTCAACACATTGAGCAGAATTTTAGGTAAAATCCGACACTGGTTTGCATAATAAAGACCTTTAAATCTCTCTCTCTCTCTCTCTCTCTCTCTCTCTCTCTATTTATTTATTGATTTTCCCCCGAAAGGTTAAGAAACACACACTTCATTAATTATCTAAGCCAACCCTCCATTCCACAAATGTGAGAATTGAACGTGGAACCTTCCTCTTAGGAGTGAGTGTTACCGGCGGGCTAACCCGCTTTCACACACACCTCTCTCTCTCTCTCTCTCTCTCTATATATATATATATATATATATATATATATATATATATAAGTATTTATGTATGTGCGTATGTAATTATACTTATGTATGTATGTATGTATTGCACATGCACACGCATACATGCAAGTTGAGGTTTTAATACTCTTAGGACATAACTTATTTATACCAATTATGAAATACATGTGCAAGAAAATTAGACAAACCATTTTGTTAATCTTAACCTATATATCTTGAAAGTCCTATAAAAAAATACGCATTTTGAAGATCATTTTCCTATGTTTTAAGTAGTGATGAATTAAATGGTTTTCTGGATGTAAAAATCGTTCATTTTATAATCACTAGATGCATGAGTATTTAGCCTTTTTGGGTATAGTTTTTTGTTTATTTATAAACTTTTTTAGGACATGAAGATCAAGATAAACAGAGTGGATCGTCCAAATTCTTTGCGTATTATACACTTTTATAGGTTGGCATTAACTACCATGGAGTAACCCCCCCCCCCCACAAAAAAAAAAAAAAAAACCCTACCCACCACCACAAACACACCAAACCCACACGAACATACCCCGGGGCAGTTTCGTTTTTTCCTAAAGTTTTTTATAAAGCTATAGACTGCTTTAGATTAGAGGCTTGAAGTTGTGCTTCAGGCCACTCTCAGTTTGCATCCTGCAAATGCTTTTTCTCCATAACCCAATTAGATTAAAATCATCCCTGGGTTTGTTGGAAAGGGAATTCCTACAATTTCCTAACTCATTACCACCTCTTTATGAAAACTATGTTTGATTGGTCAATGTTCTAAACATCTTGCCACAATAAAGGCTTCTGAAGTCATCCAAAGATTATTTTTAATTATTTAATGATTTTGGTTCAACACTTCCTTCATCCTTTTATTAGTTTCTTAATTGATTATATTCTTAGTTCTTTTTTTGATGTCCATTGTTTGTCATCATTTTTTGAAAGTGTATAATAATTGAGTCATTATGCTGCTATGAGGCTTGAGTTGAGTTGTAAGTTAAATATAAGCTTAAAATGTATTGAACTTTTTCCCTATATTTTCTATTGTTATTTATTTTTCAAGAAAAAGCCCTATAAATTTTGCCGGAGTGTCTTGTTCTTTCCTATTCTCACTTTTACATTTGGCATGTTACATGTTTTGGTATTTATATTCATTGTTTTAATCCTTGTATCAGTGTTCATTTCTTAATCCTTGTATAAATTTATAACTTGTATCATGTCACATATAGAAGTATTGAATCTTAATAAGTTCATTGTTTTTTTTAAATCAATAAAATTGTCTCTTTTGATCTTATATTGATAATACATTATTAAATTTTTATTTTGGATGTTTCGATATATTTATTTGCACATAAACTTTAAGCTCACAGATATTATCAAAAAACGATTTTTTTATTATGAAAAAATATTTTCTAATTGTTTCTTTTTATCTTTCTAACTTATTTTATTTTAAAAATAGCGTGGACTGTTTTTTGCCGCTAAAGCTCCTGAAACTTGAGCTATGCCCTTTTTTGTGCTGTTTTCAGCTCTTCTTTCCACAACACTGTTCATCTATATGAAAGAATAAATGTTTACTTTGAAGTATGGAAGTATTTTGGCAATTGTTCTGTTCTATAGTGCCTAAAATTGGTCTTTGAACTCACAAACATTGTACTCTTGAAGTATCATTAAATTATGCAAAACGGGAAATATACTGAGGTAGAAAATTTAATGAAGGTTTATTTCTTCCTCTGGTTGTAGCTTCTGATGGAATTAATAGTTTTAGTTTTATATTTAACTGATGCTATAACTAAATTATTTTCTGTAACTTTGCGACCAGCCAAGCTAAAAATATCTTCTTTGAAATTGAAGCCGGTGAAGGTTGTCCGCATTAGTGAAAACTTTTTTATACTTAAATAAGTTGCACAAATTTACCACATCACTGTTTGAAATGAACTGAAATGGTTGCATTGCTCCAATGAGAAGGAAAGACATGGATGGGAAGCATAAGGAACTATGCTGAGACTACTATTATTTTATTTACTCTGCTGCCAGTAGTAACGTACTTATTGTACATTTCATCCATATATTGATGGAATCATGTATTTCAAATTTAACCCATTGACATGCTTTCAATTCCTGACGAATAATATTTTCCTAAGAAACTATTTCTTTTCCATGTGGATGTAGAGAAACTCATCTCGTGAATCCTTTTGTCATGTTGACAGGATAAAAGCAAATGGTTCAAGGAACTTGTAAGTAGCATTCCTTAGTTTTTATAGTCATTCTTTAATGCACGGATACACAATTTGAGAAAGTTAAAGTTTTTAGCTGTAACTTCTTTAAATAGGTGATAGTTTAGCAATTATAATTGTTACTCGTGTCTTGCACAAAATTTCAGCCTTGGGATGCTAGGATGCAAAAGGCTCATGACCAGGGAACATTAGTGTTTCTTCAGAATTTTAACCCCTCCTTCAACTCGAGAAATATAGAGGTATCATCGTCATCACATCATCATCATGATTGTGGTCGTGATAAGTTGATTTATTGTTCTTTTAATTTGTTATATGCTTACTACTGCTGATATAAAGTATGTCTCAAAGTTTGTTAATGATATGTTGATTTCCTTTCATGTTTGGTCCTATGCTTACTGTTGCTCTTATTTTTGTGTCTTACAAAGTTCTGGTTAGATGGCTGCGCTTATTTATCCAAATTACATTTAGGTATGTTTGTTTCACCGTAAAATGCTGTAAGTCGCAATTGCCACTTCCGACATACGAATTACGACGTTTGTTTGGACCGTAAGTCATAAAGTGCACTTGCATCCCAATTACGATTCACTTGCAACACAAACGGTTAATTTTGTGGTCATGCAAATCCTACTTACAGCCCACTTGCAGTACAAATAATTAATTTTATGGTCATACAAATTTGTATTGTTGACAGTTAATTGCAATTAGATTAATATTTTTATTATTAGATTAATTTTTTTAGATTATGAGAAATTCTTTTTTATTTATTAGATTACATATAATTATTAAATTAAAGTTTTTATTAATAATTCAATAATTTTTAGTATTAGAATCTTTTTTATTACTAGATTAATCTTTTTATCACTAAATTAATATAATGTATTCCACTTAATTTTAATTCTTACTTTTTTGTAGATTATTAATATTTAATATAAATTTAATAAGTTTTGATTATTAGATAATTTTAATATTCAATATATTTAATTTTAATATTTTTAATATTTACTATTTTGTATTTTAATTATTTAATATATTATATTTTTAATAAATTTAGTTTTTTAATTATTTAATAAATTTAATTTATTTACTTTTATTTATATAATATTTAACATATAATTATTAAATTATTTAATATTTAATTTAATTTAATTATTTAATTATTTATAAATATTTATTATTCTTACTTAATTTTATTTTTAATTATTTATTTTACTTTTTTAATTATTTAATTTTTTTAAATCACCAAACAGTTAATTTTGTGGTTAACTTTTTCACTTACGAGTTGCACATAATGACAACTAAACACCGTAAAACACAATGCACTTTTTCATTTACGATTTTACAATACCTACCAAACGCCATAAAACTTACTTGTATGTAACTCTCTTACAACTATAAAAGAGTTTGCGACTAACTACTTACGACAACCTTCGTTGTGGTTCAAACTTTGAAGTTTATACATCATGCAAAGCTTAAATAGAAGCTTGAAAACTGATAAACGGTGCAAGAAAATCAATTTTTCTCTCACATGATCCGCAATACAATAAATGTATGTGTGCATCTTTATCCATGAGTCATAGGTGCAAAGGGTTTAGGTAATTTAACAACTTCTGAATAATTAGAAATATGCATGGATTACATGAGATGGCAGTGAGTTTTGAACATAAGGGTCTATAGGTCTTGGAAAGATTCAGAGGTTATCATTCCTCTTAGGAAACTGGTTTGAGGTTTGCTTGGCTCCCCATTTGACCTGTCTATATAGGAGTGAAGGTTGAAGTTTAAGAGGAGACAGAGAAGAAAGAGAAGAAAGGAAGAGAGAGAATCGAGAAATTATAGTGCAAGAGAATAAAACCCTAGGTTGCACCTCATCTTTATTTATATTTGTTTATAATGATAAGTACACTCAACAATTAGTTGACTGTAACACTAATAACTCTAATATCCCCTTCAAGCTGGATCATAAAGATTAAACATGCTCAGCTTGCTACATAAAATAGAAAATTGACAAACGGGCAAGTGGGTTGGTGAGGATATCATCCAACTTGGGGTGGAAACGAACTGAATAATTAACAAATATTTTGTTAAGTATTCGTCCAGTTATGCGATTGGATTCGATTTCGCGTGATCATTTAAGTGTAAACAAATACTTGATACCATTCGCAATTTAAACGAATCAAATATGAACATTCTAGTATTCGATTTAACAGTTCGATATATTATTCAATTAATATATATATGCATTTAACCCCTTATAAAAATATAATATTACATACATACATACAATTATATTATACCTCTCTCTTTCTCTCTCCCCCTTCCCCTCCCTATTTTTAGGATAACTTTGTTGATATCAAGAAGAATTGGTGGGCTGGGCTTACAGTTCTAGGCTGGGCCTATGTGCATTTCTTTGGAGGGCTATACTTTACTCTGTCCCTCTCACGCATTCTCAATTTTGAGCAAATGGAACCCCCGATCGCCCACCACGCGACAGCAAGGGAGGGAGGAGGACTGACGACGACGAAGGAGGACGACCATGAATGTCTGAGCGCCTTTGTAGACACCGGCAGCGTCGAGAGCCACCACCTCTACCTTGCCCGTCGCACAGTCCTCGAGCAACCCCTCGCCTAGTTCCGCTTCCTCTACGGAGGGAACTCCGACCTCGAGAGGCTCAAGATCTCCTTTGTTCTCCTCTGTAATCCATCCAAAAGGTCCCATCTTTCCTTCTCTCTCATTTTTTCCCTTCTATTGTTTGTAGAAGAGACACTGCTGCTTGAAATTCAACCCTTGTTGAAATTATTCGCGAATAGCGAATATTAGACTGTAATCGAACTTGAATCGAAAAAATTATTCGTTTTGAATTCGAATCCAAATTCGAATAGAGGATAATTGACCGAATACGAATTTAGATGTCCAGGTATCCCTTCGATTCGTTTCGTTTTCACCTCTATATCTAACTGATCCTCAGACGGAACATAATGAGTGACAATATACTTCTTTATCACCAAATCACGAATAAAATGGCAACCCACCTTGTTGAAATTCAGCCCTTGTTGAAATTATTCGCGAATAGCGAATATTAGGCTGTAATCGAACTTGAATCGAAAAAATTATTCGTTTTGAATTCGAATCCAAATTCGAATAGAGGATAATTGACCTAATACGAATTTAGATGTCCAGGTATTCCCTTCGATTCGTTTCGTTTTCACCTCTATATCTAACTGATCCTCAGACGGAACATAATGAGTGACAATATACTTGTTTATCACCAAATCACGAATAAAATGGCAACCCACCTTGATATGCTTTGTGCGCTCATGAAACACCATGTTATTAGCGATGAAAATGATCACAATACATATTCATGGGAATAGAAACCATAACTTGCATTTCATAAAGAAGAGACCTCACCCACGTTATCTCAGAGACTGTGTGAGCCATAGCGTGGTATGCACTAGAACGAGTCACAACGGTCTACTTTTAATACGTCACATCACAAGATTACCACCTACAAAAGTATAATAGCCAGAAATAGACCTCATATCACGACGACTACCTGCCCAAGCAACATCACTTAAGCCTTCCATCGTGAGTTTCTGTGAGGGTTTGTATAACAAGCTCTTTCGAGGTGCACCCTTTAAGCACTGCAAAATATGAGAGACAACCTTTTAATGTGGCCGCCTAGGGTCCTGCATAAATTGACTGACTACTCTAACCGCTTAAGTGACGTCGGGTCGTATAACAGGAAGGTAAATAAACTTTCCAACCAATCGACTATACTGCCCAATATTCGCAAATAACTCCCTTATGTTAGCATCAAGCTTGACATAATAATCTATAAGAGTATCAACCGGCCGAGAATCCAACATCCCTGTCTCTGAAAGCAAGTCCAAAACATACTTGTGTTGTGACAGATACATACCCATCTTAGATCGAGCAACCTTGATTTCAATAAAATATCAAAGAGTACCTAAAACCTTAGTATGAAACTGACAACTAAGGTAGGTCTTCAAATTTGCAATACCAACAGAGCCACTCTCAGATATAATGATATTATTAACATAAACGATCAACACAATAACACCTCATGTAAACGACCGACTAAACACTGAATGTTTTGACATGGTGCGTCAAAAGTCATATTTAATAAAAACTGAACTTATCAAACCAAGCTCGAGGTAATAGTTTCATCTTATATAATGCATTATTCAACTGACACATCATATTCTCACTCCCGACACAACATATCCTGGTGGTTGATTCATATAAACCTCCTCCTGCAAGTCATTATGCAAAAAGGCATTCTTGATGTCCAACTGATACGTAGGCCATTGCCGATTAACTGCCATAGAGATAAAAATGAGTACAAAATTTAGCTAAGCCACGGGAGAAAAAGTCTCCATATAATCTACACCATATGTTTGGGTATTATCTTTTTGCCACTAATCTGCCTTGAGACGCTCAACTGAACCATCTGGATGATACTTAATATTGTACACTCACCTACAACCTATTGTGCGCTTCCCATCAGGAAACGAGGTAAGCTCCTAATTCTGATTTTGATGTAAAGCAGACATCTCATCTATTGCACTTTTTCATCCAGAAGATGACATAGCTTGCTTATAAGTGTTAGGAATGAAAATGAAAAACAATTAATAAAGGCATGTGAAGTAGAAGAAGCACGATGTAATGAAACATAGTTTGAAATTTGATATTTAGTGGTACATAGACTTTCCTGAGAGCAATGGAGAGATCCTCTGAAACTATGGTGTTGGAGCCTCAGGCACGAAAGATGATGTGTTGGGGCTGACTCACGCAATACAACCTGTCTGTCCTTGGATCTCTGGTAAACATGTAAAAGAGGATGGAGAGAAATGAATTCAGGAATGACCAGAAGTGGTATAGAAGATATCAGATCTGGTGTGATTGAAGGAGGATGGTTTCCTGAAGGAAAGAATGAAGTGGACTCAAAGAAGGTAACATCTGCACTGACATGATACTTGCGCGACTGAGGACTATAACAACGGTAGCCCTTTTGAGTTCGAGGATAACCAAGAAAGACACTTAAGAGACCGAGGAGCCAACTTGTCTCGATTAGGTTCCAGGTTGTGAACTATAGAAACAGCCGCCGCATCACATCCAAACACACGAGGAGGTAAAGAAAAGGAGAGACACCTGGATGCAACATGGAGAAAGTGACTTGGTTATTCAACATAGATGATGACATGGGATTAATCAAATAGCATGTAGTAAGAAAGACATCTGCCCAATATTGTTTAGGGACATGCATATTGGACATGAGAGTTCGAGCCCCATCTAAAAGGTGTCGGTGTTTGCATTCAGCTACACCATTTTGCTGAGAAGTATGGACACAACTGGTTTGATGAATGATGCCATTACCAGTACAAAAAGAAGTCACAAATGATTGAGTATACTTCAAAGCATTATCAGAATCTAAAACTTTAATGCGTTTATCAAATTGAGCATATATTTCATTATAAAAAGTGGATAACACATGTGAAACTCATATCATTCTTTTATTAAATATAACCAAGTCATTCTAGGACAAGGACAATCATCAACGAAGATAACAAAATACTGAAATCTTTTCAGACTTTAAACTCTAGACAGACCCAAATGTCAGTATGAATAAGTTCAAATAATTGCAATTGACGACTCTCAACACGGCGAGGAAAAGAACTGCGGTGATGCTTGTCCAATTGACAAGCCTGACATTCTAAAATCGAAACATGACTCAAATTGGGAACAACTTGACGCAACTTATCCAAAGACGGATGACCAAATGCTGATGCCACTTCGAGTGAAAGCCCTTTCAGATATATCTAAGCAGTACAACCTATCTTTTTCATGTCCACGAACCAATTCTTTCTTCATCCTGAGGTCCTAAAAACACAAGAATTAGGAGAAAATGTTACAGAAGATTGAAGTGATTTGGTTAATTGGCTCACATATAAGAAATTGAAAAAAATTAGGCACATATAACGATTCAAATAAAGACAATGATTGGGTAGAGTGAATGACACCTTGCCCAAGCATAAAACGAGTAGACCCATCAATTGTCAGCCAAGACAATTTTATGTTTTATAGGATAACAATTATGAAAGAGAATTTATACCAGACATGTGAGAGCTGGCTCCTGAGTCGATGACCCAGGAGGAGAATGGTGATTGAGTTGCCACAAAAGTTGGATTACCTATATGTGCCATGGTTGCAGTAGGTTGAGAGGAAGTACTACTAAGAGCATACAACTTCTTAAGGATTTGTTCAAAAGTGAAGAGGAGGTATCAGAGCTGAAGCCGAATTAGAGCTAAAAGCATAATGTCTAGGTGCAGAAGTGGTGAATTGTATATTTCATCATACACTTGATGTACGTATTGCGTTTACCCCACTTTTCTTAGCAGTAGTCTTCAGTGTGAACATTCATGCCACAATAACTGCATCTCCATGGTGGACCACAACCGCCACCACGACCACCATTACGACCACCATCTCTACCACTACGACCACCTCCTTGACCAGCACAACATCCATCATCTCTACCACCATGTCCGCTATCACCACGATCGCCATCTTTACCACCGCTTTCGCCATTACCATGAGGTCCACGATCACCACCCGCGACCACTACCATGGCCACCAGAACTAGTAACCAAGGCAGAGGAGTCGTTACTCGACACCACAGAACTCTGTTCTAGAAATGAACGATTTAGGTGTTCAAATATATTCTTCACATAGGCAACTCCTCTCCAGTAAGGATTTGAGCCTTATATGATTCGTGCGCATGATCCAAGCCAGCGAGGATGAGAGCAACATGGAATTCCTCTTTCTGCCGCTGAGCTTCCTTCAAATCAGTAGTCACTGGATGATACTGCAGTAATTCTTCCCACAAGGCCTTCTTTGTAGCCAAATACTCATTCACATGTTTTCCATTCTGCTTTGTGGTAAACAAAGCTCATACAACTTATAGATGCATGCCACATTGTAAGATTCTTCAAGAGATGTCCAAATCTGTTTGGCTGTCTTACACCACCGAACATTAGAGGCAATGTGTGTCTCCGTGCTATGCCACACCACAACATAACATATGCTTCTGCTCTTATTCAGTCCTCATAGCCAGCTGCCGTTTTAGGCGGGGGATCTTCCAACAAAATTTCAACTTTTTCGCCCTCAATACTACTTTGATAGACTTAAATCAGGCGAGATAATTCGCACCTCAATTAGGCGAGATAATTCGCATCATTGAGTTTCACCGCGATAGTCGATTTTCCTATTTTATCATTATTATGAATGATAGTAAAATGGTTGTTACCACCACCACTGCTAACCTCGCTAGAAGATTCAGTCCACACCATGCTTGCAGATGCAACAAGGACACGAGATCTCATAACTCTTAGATCTCACAACGAATAAGAATACGAGATTTGCAGAAATCTTAGATCCCATTTACGAACAACGAGATCTTTACAAACCCTAGATCTCATCCATGAATACCCATGAACAGAGAGATCTGCAGAAACTCTAGATCTTGCGCCACGAATACACCATGATCACACAACCATCAAGAAACATCCCAAAATTTTTTTTGGGGGCTCCGCCCCGAACCACGTATAGGGGCTACCGCTCTTGTACCCTTGTCGAACTCAACGCTGAGTTTGATCTGCAGGATGAAAGGGTTATGCAATACTTTTAGGTTGCTCTGATTCCAAGTGAATGTTTGGAAGTTTGAGAGGAGAGAGAGAAGAGAGGAAGAGAGAACTGAGAAAAATAGAGTGCAAGGGATAAAACCCTAGGTTGCACCTCATCTTTATTTATATTAGCTTATAATGATAAGTACTCACAATTACTTGACTGTACTCACATCAAGATTAATGACTCTAACAATAAGGATGTTCATATAATGTTGGTGTACATTTTTTTAGTGAGGTCTGAACTGTTCTACCCTTTTCTGTTGTGATTTTGATCCTGGAGCTATCAGGATGCCTCTAAATTAGGTTTGGGATTGAAGTAGGATGGTGGGACATGCAACCACTTGGGTCCTGGAGGATCATGATGTTGTGAAGTTATCTTATGTAGTGCTTCATTTCTGCTTAATTGCCTCTTGAAGTTACTTGATTAACTGGTGTAAGCTGTAACTGTTTTATGTTCAGCCTTCTTAATTCTTAATGATGCCAAAATAATAAATTTAGTTCTATTTTTGTGTACATGTACACTAGATATCTTTGTTGGGACTGTTATTGGTGCTTCTTGAACCACCTAATGACTACCACCTGGATCTGTGGTGGTCAAAGCTGGTAAATCTCAGACATTATCTCCTTGCAAGATTTAGACTGATACGTAGTGGTTAAAAGTTTGGAGGAAAAATTTCTTCAATGTGTAATTCACTCGAGAATAGGAGCTGCAATGCTCATATTTGTCATCAGTTGGAAGATGTTCATATGTTCCTTTTTACACCTAGGTAGGAGCTCGTGTTTAATCTGAAGTTTCTGAATTGTTATGGCCACAAACCTTTACTAGGATTTATTTTCTCATTCTATAAGTTGGGAAATGGATTAATATTTTGAAGTTGGGGAAATGGATTAATATTTTGAAGTTGGTTCGATGCGTTTATATCTCACTTTATATTTCACCTCTGTTTGGATCAAGATTTTCATGCATGCAAAGTTACAATACACACTGACAAATTGTGGAATGAAAACTGTAAAGCTTTGTCTAAACTGAATGAGCATTCAGTTAGCTAACAAATATTTCGGCAATATTTGTCTAAACTGAATAAGTTGCATATTTATTTGTTAATTGCGAAATCACACTCTATCTGCAATATTTTGAGGGCAACTTTTTTAAAATAAATAAAGGGAGAGGATATTTGGAACGAAAATTTAATTAAAACAAAAAAGATAAAACCCAATCTCAATCAAGTACAGATTTCAGTCACAAGATAATCTCTCAACCATTCAAGTCATTCATCAACTAACATAAATAAATATGATTGTACCACTTCCTTCTATAAGATGCTCCTAAGCAATAGATAAAGTAACAAATGGAATCTCGACTGTTATATCTTGAACAACAAATAGAGATAAACAAAGTTAAAGATAAAAGCTAAATTAAAACAAGGCTGAATTTTCAAAAACCACCATGAACTTTTACCCTGTTATATCTTGAATGTAATATTTATTATTTAACTCAATCCTAATTTGAACATAATATAAATATAAATTAGAAAAGTAAGCAATTATTATTTATTATTTATCTATTTTAAAACTATAAAAACATGTTTATTCAAAAATTCATAATAATATTAAGTTATTATAAAAGTATAGGATAAAAATGTATTTTCTTTCTTCTTCCTCAAATTTGTTCCATAATTCTTACTCTACATGTAATTATGACTATTTAAGAAAAACTTTACATTTAATTATTTGGACGTTGAGGATTTTTTCTGTAAAATCTTTTTATTCAGAATTTTTTTGAAGGACATTTAGGAATTTTTACTCGCGCTGTTAATTACATTAGAGAGTTCTAAGCAAACGGCAAAATTCATGGTACTTATGTAGATTTTTTTTTTTGAAAAGATGATCAAAATTCGTGTTAGTTTCTAAAATTTAGGGTTAGGGTTAGTTTGGATTAGGATTAGATTTAAGATGAGAGCCCACCACTACCCATATTCCACTCCCACATGCCTCCTTACCTCATCTTCTTTCCCACTCCATTGGGTGGCCACAGGGGTTGTCCCTCCCTCCTTGTCTCTCCCTCGTCCCCTCTCCAAGGCGGCCAAGTAGTTGTTTTTTTTTTGGGGAGGGGGGGAGGGTTCTCCTCTCTTAGGACGAACAAGGGCCCAGGGCAGTTGAGGTGGTAACACTTCTGCCCTTGGTTGCCCCCAGCAGAGGAGGTCATGGTACCCCCCCCCCCCCCCCCCCCCCCCGCACAAAAAAAAAAAAAAATTAAGGGAGAGGTTGGGGCATACAAGGAAAGAAGGGGGTAGCAAAGGAGGGCGATTGGGGTGGCATCCTATGTAGCATGGACACGAGCACGGGTGTCGGACATGACACGGACACGGACACGACAAAATCCAACAAAAAAATAGGATACGAGGACACAACATGCAAAATTTTATTATTATTATATATTGATAAATTTTCTCCTTATGTTGCTAATTTTTCCATTTTCTCTCTTTAATAGAGGTGCATTATCTTCAACCTTTTCAATGGTACTTTCCGAAGTAGACATTTCTACACGAGTAGAATAATGAATGGTCAACTTATTAAAAAATAACCAAACATGAATAATTAGTTTTATTAAAGGTAAGATGAAAAACAAAATATAATCTAAATATTTAATCTATAACTTCTATAAAGTAACAAACAAAATTAAAAAAATCTAAAAAAATAACTATTACCTCTTCTAGTTCGTGATGAGTGTAAATTCTACTAACATATTTACTTATGTCTGAACGATTTTTTTTAATATTAATTTAAAAGACATGTAATTTTAAGATAAATAAATAAATGGTCTTTAAATTTTATTTAATGCCGACACGGCGTTGGACACGAAGCCGACACGTGATTTTATGGTTGTTTAAAATCCGACACAGTATCGGATGTCCGATACGTGTCAGGCATGTGTCTTGCAAGTGTGGGTATCCGATACATGTCTGACACGGACACGACACTCGCTTTGAACTGTCTGTGCTTCATAGGCGGCAGTTGAGGGAAGGCGGCATGAGGTGGTTAGCGGAGGGGGAGGTGGAGGGGAAGAAAGTTGTTGGAGGAAGAAATTTAGAGAAGAAGATGAATTTTTTTAAAAAAAAACTTTACATTTATTTATTTGACATTGAGGTTTTTCTGTAAAATCTTTTTGTTAAAAAAGGACATCTAGGACTTTTTACTCACGCTTTTAATGACATTAGAGAGTTTTTAGCAAATGGCAAAGTCGTGGTATTTATGAATGGTTTTTTTTTTTTTTTGGGAAAGAGGGTCAAAATTCATGGTAGTTTCTAAAATTTAGCCTTAAAACAAATCTAATCCTAAACTAACCTCATCTTAAAATATAAAATAAAAAATGAGGCTACGTATGCTAATCAAACGCTAAAGATAAAATTGAAGCAGAGAGCTCTTCAATGAGTGTGAGACACTTTGCACTCCTTAAATGGAGATATCTTGTCAACTCCCCAATAGGAAAGGTGTTTATCCCGTGGATCCTCAAAATCCTTTGATGCAAAGTTAGCAAAATCAGCCAGTTTGTCAGTAGAATCATGTGCCGACAGTGATGGCGGCTCATCCACAATTCACTATGAGAAAGTGGGAAAACAATTCGTGAGGCAGGGATGGAAATGAGATCAGCTGGTTACTACAGGAATCCCACTCACCGGCAAGTTGATCTATCAACTTGGTTGCCCTCAAACCACCTGCTAAAACTGGAACTTGGACTAAGGCTCTCAAGCATCACTTTTTTGCTGTCTCAGGTTCTGGCTCTGTCTCGGGTTTCAGTTCATGCTTTAGTTTTAGTTCGTCTCAGGCTCATTCTCAGCTAGGAATGGCAATTTTAACCCAACAGTTACTGGGTATGGGTCAAAATAGTGTCAACCCAAGTGATCCTTTATATAAATGGACCTGGTCTGCATTTGGGTTACTGGATCGATTGACCTGAGCAACACTTGACTGAAAAATAAATAGATCTACTGTAGTAGTTCTACGGAAGAACTGTTAGTTCTTGCAGTTTAGAAGTGCATGAGATTGTGCTACTCTTACATATGTAAACATTTCTTTTATTTTTCCTGAAAATTAAGTAGCTGGTTAAATGTGTCAGTGCTAGGTATTAATCTGATGTGATCCGGCCTAATCCTTTATTAAATGGGTTGCCTAGGTTTGGTTCCAGTATTTCGTATGTAGAGACGTGGTTTTGAGTCGTTCTGACCCATCATGTAAATTGCTCAGGTTCACGTCAGCTATATTTGATAGGAACTAATTTCACGTAACCAAAAAGTGACCTGATGCAACCAATTTGTCCCCCCCTACAACCTTCGACGGTTCTAGTTCGCTCTCAGGTTCTTTCTTTTCATTGGGCTCGGGCTTCGGGCTCGGGCTCGGGCTCGGGCTTGAGCTCGAGTGGTGCAGAGTGTTAACATTCCCAAATTGAATGTCCATCTTGCAATATGGAGGGTAATACATTAACCATTTAGTTGATTTCTAGCATCAGTGGCATCCTTATGGAACTTATATTAGATAAATGTTTTAACATCTGCCAAGCCTTCCCTATTCCCTAATCATAATCATCTGTATATATATAAACAGCAAAAACTTTTCATCTAAAATTTCAACAAGATAATTGCCACGAGGAATTCTAGCAGATACTTGATGATTTTCTTGTAAACGTCATCATAGTCATAGCTATATGGACAACGGATGAGATTTTACAGTGGAAAACAAAGAAAACGAGACCCATCTCTCTCTATTTAGATTTGACACTTTGTCCTTTTCTAATCAAAATTCCAAAAGTTAATGCGGGAACAATAGAGTATGGAATTGGAAGTTTGGAACTAGACTTGCTGTCATGCCCCGCTTTCCAAAATACGTGAAAACGGAGTCGCGACGAGAGTCGGCGACGTATATAAACGTGGAGAATACCCCACGTATACACGCTAAGACTAAAGTAATCTGAACAAGCTATATATCACTATGAAGAATCAACATCACTGCAATATGACATAAATTTCTAACACAATGATAGCGGATGAATAAAAGAATAGAACTAGTACCGAGTCATGTGCAGAATCATGAAAACAATGGAAAAAGAAAAGCAAGAAATACCGAGAAAGGATGGTCAAGTAAGAGAACTTCAGCTCCTCAAGATGCCTCTAATCCTCTCCAAATACCTAATCAGTAAGATAACATACATAGACCTGGATGTGTAAATTCAGAGAGTAAAACTCTCAATGAGTGTGTAAAAATAAAGGGGAAGGTGCACGTGCATATAATGTGATGAAATACAATATAATAATGAAACAGTCAAGCATGAAGAACACTATACCATACAACATATGAATAAACAATGATGATAACGGACTACTCTAAAACCATGTGGTAAAAGTCAGGTGTATCACAATTTATATATCATGTGGATAAGGTCAGTCAGTGTTAGAGTCTAGTGTACAATCAAATCATGTGTACCATTAGGGGTCTAACAAAGTATAGATGTATAAGGTGAACACAATCAGTCACAGTATATTATGGACATTTCATTATTATTTATTATGTCAGCGAACACCAATTATCACATTCAGTAGATGCATCTCATACTACATCTATCACACGTGTCAATCAGGATCCTAAGTTATTGAAATAAATAGATAAGAGACATTGTCTATGTTTTAGGTGGGTTCCGTACATACTCGAAACCACGACCCAATTACCGGGTGCTGAACCAGTCCTATCGCTAGGTAGTCAATAACAAGAACAATGGAAACAATACATGATGTCAATCATCCTTCGGAATCCTGCAGTTGAATTGTATATCGGCTGCGCAACCTGTATCCTAGGTTCACCCAAAATACAGGTGCTGTCTCCTTCATCAATTTTCTTAATTCCGGTGTAAGTTATCTACTATGTTATTATTTAGATCAATTAATATCCATGTTATTTCGATTACTGGGACGATACGGTAACAATAACAATATCAATGATGGTAACAATAATAATGTGAACAATATCACCGTGCAAACGGTAAAACAATGGAACAATACATGTGTTACGGTCTGATAATATTTTTTCTATAATTTTCAGTAACATGACTTAATACAATAACAAGTCGGGATACTGCTCAGTAAACAGTCTCATCCTGACTGATCATCTCATCCATCTACACTAGGATACAATAGTAACTGATCCATCAACTTATAGTCTCAATATAATCATTGTGAACATCAAGTATCAATCCATGTCAAAGTAATATGGTACAGTAGACCACCGTCAATGAATCAATAATCAGTTATCTCAACCCTATCAGTTTACTCTGATTCTCAAGTTATCGATATATTCATCCTCTAAGCCAACGGTATATCCAAGTCTCAACATATATAACTACTCAGTTACACCTAACCAATCCTCATATCCAATCCAATCAAGGTTATTAATACATTCCACCTCAATCAAACTCAATCACCGATCTAAAAATCAAAGTAATTACTCATCTGTATAAAAGAATGTTCCACTAGTTCTGCCTAATTCAATCTACACTATCCATCAATCTCAAATCAAACTCTACTCCAACACGGTCCCTAACAAATCCGAGTTTAACGATCCAGTTTGTGGATGAAGCCACAACCCTATATGATTATTCCTCAAGATCTAGTCTATTTTTCGTCTGAATCATGAAGGTAGGTCAACTCTGATAAATAATTCATACAAAATCCACACGTTAAATCATAATTAAGAACTAATCCGACCTCAAGATTTAATCAGATCATGGTCCGAATGTATCACAACAAGGTGTGATCCAAATGTAAACCGTTAAGTAATGACTAATGAAATACTAATATTTCAGTGACGAATACCGGTCCAAATATATTTGACATCAAGGATATGTCTGATCTACCATCACCAAGATCCAACTCTCCTGTAGTATAATAATCCATGACCGGTCTCAGTATGAAAGACCTAATCTATCAATAAAGCAACCTCTCCTATAATTTATCCTCGAATTTACAATTAAATTCTCATCAAGTTATTACTAATAAGGAAAATCATGATCAATGCTCATTTGCCTAAAATACCGGAACGAATTGATAACAGGGTACACGACATATCAATAAAACAATATTAGAGCATCACAGTATAAAAATAGTTGCCATAATGAATAGAATAATGCAGAAATCATATATACATTTGCATGATACAATGAGATAAAATGCTGAAATTAAAATAGACCAATAAACAAATACTCACAGGAAATGATGCGATTTTGAGCCCGAATTGCTGTCTGGTCTGCACTGCACGAACCGGTTCGGATATCTGAATCATCTCGTGTGTCGATCTTCGAATTGCTTGACGTATCGGCACTCTGCGAACACGAATCCGGATCGGGTTCACTGCGAACACCAACTCGGGTATTCTATAAACATGACTCCGGTTGAATCACTGTAACACATACGATTACACACACATATATAAAATATACACACGAACACACGTGCACGCACACACGAACACACGTGCACACACATATGTATACACACGATACATGTACACACTTGTGCAAATGAATATACATTTACGTAAACACACGCACGTGCGCGCGCACATACACATTGGTACATAGCACATACATGACATACTTTCACACAAAATGAGAGAAACCCACCCACACGTTTACACACACCCGTGTACCCAACACACACATTTATACATATAATTACACACAATATATTCATAATCACTTAACTCACGCGCAAACACACACACATACAGGCGCACACCAATACACACAAAATTAAAACACATAAATATTAATCAGAGAAAGAGAGAAAAAGAATGAGATAGAGAAGAAAACTCACTGCTGAGGTGAGGCGGCAAGGGGAGTGCATGGCGGCATGATGTGGGGCTCGGTTGCTTGCGGAGTGGCGAGGTGGAGTGCCTGGGGTTGTTGCTGCGCAAGGGAGAGGATGCACAGGGCATGGTGGTGAGGAGATGCTCTGGCAATGGCGGATCCCGACGGATGGTGGCATGGAGTAGAAGCTCGGGAATGGCCTGCAGGTTGGGTGTTGGCCTTGTTGGGTTGTGCGTGGGGGGAAGTTTGGGGTTGGTCACGGTGGGGGTTTGGGTGTGCGTGGCCTAGGTGGGGGTGTCGGGATTCGTTGTGAAGGAAGAGCAGTGCAAGGCAAGGAGGCGTGGGTGGATTCGGCTGTGTTGGGTGGGGGAGAAGTGAAGAAGCTGATGGTGATGATGTTGGCGGCTGGGTGATGGGGAGGAGGTGATTAGTCGGGATTAGCTAGGATTTGATTAGGGTTAGTTTAGATTAGGATATGGTTAGATAGGATTATGATTAAGATAGGATTTGAATGAGTTTGGGTTGGATTTAGGTCAATGGGTTATTAGGTTTGGGTTGGTGATAACGGGTTTAAATAAAAGGAAATGAATGAAAGGGGAAGGGAAAAGGCTTGATAATAATATTCATGCAAAAATACAAATAATGATAAAAATAATAATAATAATAACAATAACTATAACTTAATAACAATCTCAAGTAAATAATTAATAATAATATATATTAATAACAATTCATAATATAACGCATAATATAAGAAATAATAATCAATGTAAGACGTACGTATACATTTTAAAAATACTATTACTTGTTATTTACATGGTATCATAAAATAGGGATATTACACTTGCACCTTGTTGTTGAGGTCAGACAAAGTGATGAAATAGATGAAAGAGAAAAGATTGAGAACCCTAGATGTTCATGTTGTGATAGATGAGACGTGATGATGCACGCAAGGAGTGACATGTTTATTAATGGGGGAGATCCTTGTCACCCTCCACTTAGGATTTGAGGGATGATATGATTGGAGGCTAGTAGAGATTTAGAAACCCTAGTATTATTGAATTCAAGTAACTGTTAAGTTTCGTGTTTGTTGGCTGCTCAAGAAAAGTGATCCAAGTTAAGTGGAACTAGGTCAACTCAAGGTATCTATCTCATTCAACACCAACAATTAAGGATTTAAACATCGGATCATTTTCCATATCGAATAGTTGAATAGCTGATATTGAATGATGTGGTGCTCATATCGGAGCCGATAATGATGGGGATATCTTAGTTCCATTTTTATTTGTATTTCAGTATATTTGTTATAGTATTTATTTGTATTTTCTTTTGTATTTAATTGTATTTCAGTTGTGTGTAGTGGTGGTAATGGGTAGTTATAACTTGTAGTAGTGGGTAGTTATAATTTGTGGTAGTGGGTAGTTAAGAAGTAGCCTATATGAGGGAATTATACCTTGTATTGAAGGGATGATTGTTTAATGAAAAATGCCTCTTGCCTTCATTTTCTCTCTTCCTCCTCTCTCTAATGAATGATGAATCAAAATGAAAATCTTTGCCTTCTCTTCTTTGGGTAATCTCCTTTCTTACTCTACTCTCTGCTTTCCCTCGCCAACGCCAACAATGCCCACCCTCCTCTTTGCTGATATTTCTGCTGGCTGATCCTTCTCCTCGTCATCACTTTCAAGTCTCTTGGCCATTCGAGCGCTATCCAACACCAGCACTTAGCAGGGGCCTTCCATCTGTTTTGCACGTGACCACGAGTCTCAAAGATCTGCGTCATCTGCTCGAGTTCAAGCATCTCCCTCCAAGACTTCAACGTTCTGATCAGCATCAATCTCTTTCATGTACAAGCAACGATCAATAACAATAGAAAACATCAGTAACATTACAACAACAGATCACATCAGTGAGTTTTATTTCAGCAAATTGAGTTATTAGTTTGTTACATCAATTGATTTATCTCTGAAATATTATCATTATTATCTGCTGCCCACTATATGGTGAGATGTGTGGATCTGTTAACTTGTGAATTGCTTGTCTTAATATTACGAAGAGAATTGTCACAATCAACATGATTATTGTTTTTAATTTCGTCTACGCTTGCATTCTTATTTAAATCCATTTGTAGCACTGCTAATTTTGAGTTGTTTTCATGTCGTAGATTTTTCTATTTGGTGAAACGTAGCGAGTTTGATCATATCACTGATTTCCTATATGACACGCACGCACTATTTTACATCAGATAACCTATGCGTCATTTGTTCATTACAGCAATCAATGTAAAATCATGCAATATAATTAAATAAATGAAGCAATGATCTTAGTATAAACTACATAACTAATATGAGAAACTCTAGTCAATTAAGTCGTTGACTAAGTTATCAATGGGTTTGTGGGCATCCAACTCAAATAACTGGCAAATGTTGAGGGACTCAGTTGTTGTATTTCCATATGATTGCCACCTATGTAGCATAAACACTTCAAAGTGAGTGTCGTGTCTGTGTCGGGTATGTGTCAAACGACGACACTTGTTGGACACACATCGGACACTCGAAATTCGTGTTCGCTTTTAAAAATCACAAACTTGCGTGTCAGAGCCGTTCAGAGCCGTGTTGGCTTTCAATAAAATCTAAATATCATATATTGGTCATCTTTAAACTGCATGCTTTTTAAACAAATTTGAATAAGAGGCTTAATTGACATGAGTGAATAGTATGTGAGTAGAATATAAACACTTCACTATGTAAGTGAGACATTGATTAGATTCTTTTTCAGATTTAATTTTGGTTGATTGTGGTTTTTTGGATAGAAGCTATATAGAGTCATACTATTGAGGTTTTATTTTGTATTTTGTTTTACTTGTAATATAACTCATCCCAATGATTATGAGTTCTGATGTGTTAAATATACACATGAGCAACGTCACATCATATTATCATGTCCCCATATCCTATATTTAAGAATTTGCATTGTCTGTATTCTGTCATTTCCAAGTGTCCCTTGTCCATATCCATGTTTAATAGATTGTCACTGCTGGGATCATTTGTTCTTTTGTGAGCTGACAAATTCTTAGTGGATGGAGACGAGTTCCAGGTGTTTGAACTCTAGCAGGGTAATTCCATGACAGTGATAAATCCACTTGCTAATGGGAGGTGGCCTTGTGGGCTTGTTAATAATCTCCTACGAACATTTATAATTGGAAATTCCATTTATCTTCACTTAAGATTTCTAAGAGCCAAAAGGATAATGAATATGAGATTTTAAATTTCATTGGCAACTCCAGTCATTTTTGGTAGAAGGCTTGGATATTTCGTAGGGAGAAGGGTTGAATGTGGGTGATGAAGATGTAGCCAATTGTTAGGGGAAAAGGAAAACTGATGTGAAACAAAAGAGAGGCCTAAGGCTATTGGGAAAAGATGAGCGAGATGAAAGAAAATAACTAATGATACCTAACAGATAAATGAATAAGCCTTCCACCTTGAACCTTATGCCGTTTCACGTCGCATATTCATCGATTTTGAGCTCAAGTCGCTTCACGCCGCACGCTCAATCTTAGTTTCACAGTTAGGGTTCCACACCTGCCATGGACGACGCGACCTCTCAAGCGAAAACAACTCAAACAATTTTCTCAAATTTCTAGTCTAGTTTTATTGAAAGCAATGTAGTCTTTAAATAGGCCTACAAGTTTTAACTTTTCACTACATAACCGATGTGAGAATAAACATGAAAAAAAGATGAAATAAAAGAAAAGAAAAAACACACTAGTCTCAGAAAATACAGTCTCAATTTGATTTCTGATGACATTGATGTCACCATCATTCTCGCTGGGTGGAAAGAACTCGACCCCGTCAAGTATACATGAGGTGGTAGTGACTCTACACTGGATTTGGATCTGAAACTGCGTTGAGAAGCTGGTTCTTAGGTACCCGTCTTGTACTGTTGACTTGATGCTTGTGATATACAGTTGTTAATACGGATGACTTGTGCTTGTTGATATCTGATGCTGCTATTCTTATGGGAGGGGAGAAAAAAAAGAGAGAGAGAAAAAAGAAAACAAGGGGGCTTTCTTTCTTTTTTTAAAAAAATATTTTGGTTGTGATTTTGTACTAAAGATTTGGAATTGTGATTGATGATTTGATTTGAGATTGAGATTTTGAATTATGATTGAGATTTGAGATGCGTGGTGAGAATTTGAGATAAGATAAAAGATAATGCGGAGATTAAAAAGATTTTGTATTTTTTTTTTGAAATTTGTGAAAAAAAATGAATGAGATTATTTGACAAAAGAGATGAAAAGAAAGAAACAATGAATAATTCAAATAAAATTGTACTGACTTCACATCGGGAATCTTTTTACAAGAAACTTATATTACAATTTTAATTTTATCACTCATTATTTTTCTCTAACTATGTTCTGATACTAATTGATGTGAAACAAAATAAGGGTCTAAGGATTTTTAGAAAAGATGAGAGATGAAAGAAAATAACTAATGATTACTTCATGCCGCTTCACACCACACATTCATCTTGACCTCACTCCGCTTCACACCGCACGCTCAATCTTAGCTTCACAGTTAGGGTTTCACGCCATGTCATGGGCGGCATGCCCCCTCAAGAGAAAACGACCCAAACAAATTTTCTCAAAATTCTAGTTTACTTTTATTGAAAGCAATGGAGCCTTTAAATAGGCCTACAAGTCTTGACTTTTTTCACCACATAACCGATGTGGGACTAAATATGAAAAAAAGACTAAATAAAATTAAAAAAAAAACACACTAGACTCAAAAAGAATATACAAACTCAATTTGATTTCTCATGACATTGATGTCCCCATCAAAAACCCTTTGAGATAAAATAAAATTCATTGTTTTACAAAAAAATGGAGATTATGATGTAGGAACCTTTTAAACCAGCATGTCCTGGCAAGATTTTTATTGCCTTTCCATATGAGTAAAATTCCTCAACTAGATGAATTCGATATGGATAAGCGTGGGTACGCATGTGATTCACATTGGATTTTTCATGTAGGAATGTAATTTATATCTGGGTTAAAACAAAGATACGGGTCGGGTTCCATGGGTGTGTTTTGGGTTGGAAACTCTTTTTAGTGTTACAACTTTAACAGTCTAGGATCTCAACCTGGACCAGCTAAGTTAAACCCTCATGACTCACACACGATGTGACCACTAGATCGAGAACCCATCCATCCTCTCACCTCCTCCCATCTTCTAACCCTCATTTTGATCACCAGCAGCCGACGATGGCATGTGGTAACAAAGAACAACGTCGGCGACGTTAACCAAGCGACAACCTCAGAGTCCTCTGGTAGCGACAATGATAGTGTAGATGTAGCAACAACGACGGATAGGTTGATGTAGAGACAAAGTTCGATTGGTATCCGACAAAGCAAACCAAATTTCAAGAGGAATTTGTTTCTAATTAAGAATTTATATTTCGATCTTTGAACAATTTAGAAAATTTAGGGTTTTTTTTTTATTTAGGGTTAGCGGATTAAACTAAGTTGGTTTTTTTTTTTAATGTTTGTATTACATAATTCCTACAATAGTAAGTTTTTTTCCCTTATGAATTTTTTTGCATAATTTGTATTGTATGAAAATAATTGTCGCGAGTGTTAGGATTCTGCAAAAAAAAAAATTTGTAAACATCATGTATTTTACTATTTTTTTTGAATAAAATATATTTTTACTATTGTTCTACATACTTTTATTTAGAATTTGCAATTTATGATATTACAAACTTATAAACTCTTGATGGATTTGATAAATTTCTAATGATTTAGTTACAATTTTTTATATAATAAATAAATATAATACATATCATTTAATTGATGAACTGTATCCACGGGGAATTTTGTATCAATGGTTTTTTTTTGAAATTTTGTGCATCCACGTATACATATCATATCCGATACTCGTACGTGTATCCGTGCAACACAGCTCAGCTTAACCAGTGTGCTAGCCATAGGAGGATTGTGAAGCATTGAAGCGGTGTCCCTGCAGAGAGCTTAATACCTTAGTTATCAGGAAAAGAAGTGGTAAACGGATCCCATGATTGAGAAAAATGAAAATGTTTTCGGTGAAATCAATATTTGATTGCCTGGAAACTAGAAAAAAGTAACAGGGCCTGTTGGAGCATAGTGACCTGGTTTTATTGCCTTGCCTTAATGGATTAGTTAACCGGATGAAATCCTGAATTTCATTAGAAGTCCCCACCACCGCCCACCCAGCTAGTCCAAACAAAGAACAGTGCTTCTCTTCTGACACTTCCACCCTCAATTAGCAGTGTTTGAGCATCCAAACCCTAAAATGTTTGTTCCTTCCTAAGAACTTTAGCGAAGCAGAAAACTTGTGACAAGCTAGTGTAGTCACAATCTTATTGGGCTATTATTGATAGTGATCTTTTATGTTTCTCTCTTTATCAGTTCTATATGTTTGTATTTTTGTGATTACATTACATTGTACTCCAAAATGTACATTGTGGAGATGGATTTAGTATGACTTCTATTTTAACAACTGTGTATCTCTTATACAGGATTTCATGTATCACATGTTTAAGCAAAGTTGCGCCGCGAAGGTCATTCCACTGTGTCCGCCATATGTTAACCCCAACTATGGTACGTCATCCTGTGAGCTCCATTGTGCTTGTTTTTGACAATCTTTGAAATAAGAAATTATATGAGAACTGAGATATGTGGGATTTATTTTTCTTGGTGTACTTATGTTGCGTTGTGTTTGTCAGTCATGAGACAAGTTATATTTGCTTCTCAGGTCAAGCATATGTGATCTTTAAGACGCGAAATGCAGCAGAGGAGGCAATTCAAAAGATTAATGCTGGATGTTTAATGGTACAAAATAAAAGGTACCGGGTTTTTTAATTGAATTATATCCTACTGTTCTTTAAGATTTGGCCTTTTTTTATTGTGAAAGTAGTAACTAATCAGTTTCAATTTATCTGTATCATATTTTTTTTTACTATTTCATATATTTTCTATTTTTAAAGCCCACTGAATATGAATTTGCACATGCATGATTCAAAGTAAGTATCATTTGGAGGATCACTTCTTGTTGTTTGTCCATTATGCGGTGTCTATCATGTATAATATTTATAGAGAGGATTGATACTTTTTTCCAGTATTAGTTTGTTATTAAATTCTGGGTCTAATATGATCTTGCAATATTCCATTCATTAATGGACATCTGCAAGTTTGTTAATAATATATGGGCCTTACTGAGTCACTGGTGTTTTTAAATCATTGGTGTTCTCTTCACTTGTACATGTATACATGCTGTGTTCCTTTTTGTTTAATGTGGGAAGACTTTATCATCTCTCCATTATATAAATTAAAATATGCTCTTCCTGTAACTTTATTATGCCTCCACAAAATAGGAGGGTATTCAGCCACCTGATCATCATCATCTCTCCATTTTTCAGCATTAAGTTAATGATTTGTCCAGTTGACTTTCTTGACATGTAGAAATTGTCATGCTAAGACTTCCTGATTTACTTCCTGATTTCTCTCACTGTCAAGGTAATTTAAAACCTACTGAACAGTTAGAATTTTCCTGTTGTGTAAAATTACCTCCCCCCCCCCCCCCCCCCCCCCCCCCCCCCCCCCTCCCCTCATTTGTTCACAATATGGTTTGTTTATCACCTAACTTCTCTCACCTGCGCTCAAACTAGATTTCACTGTTCTGATCTTTGCCACGCCTGATGGCATTTTTTAACAAGAACATGAATGTTTAAATCTTTCCTTGGGAACTAAATTATTTTATCTGCATTGTAAATTGAAACACCAAAGCCTGAATGGTGTGGAGTGGCATAATCATTGCTGGAAGGCATTGACATGATCCCCTCCCAAGACTTCTAACTTTACCTAAATCAGATATCCGGTTACACCCACAACATTCTGCATTTGGTTGATCTCATTTGTTATTAATGCCAGTGCCTTAATAGCTAGTAAAGGTCTGTTGGAGATGCCTGAAAAGCCAAAGACACTTGTCGGTCATTTGGGTTTCAACAATAATAAGAAGATGCAACGAGAGGAAATGGTACTGATTTTGCTGCTTGCATTATCTGAAATCCATTTCATACTATTTTTCCTCTTCCTTGTGCTTATGTACTGTTGTGCAACTTCAGAGAAAGGCCGTGTCAACATCTCATTGTTCCCAACCTAACACGATCGAGTATGAGATGGCAATGGATTGGATTCTCGTTCAAGAGAAAACTGTCAATTGTTTTAACCGACTACATAAGGTGAAAGGTTTTATGGATATTGTTGAGACGTGGTAATATTAATTGTCAATACCTTCAAACCTTGTAATTTTTTCTCCATTTGCTTGCAGGTTCATGGTGATGCCGCGAGGAAACTTTGGAGGAACGTGAAGTCCAATAAGTAGCTGTTGTTATATACTAACAGATCTTCTTTGGACCACCATCTATCCCTCATCAAGGTTTGAGAATACTGTTTTTTTTTTTCCCCTTATAAAGAGATATCCTTGGTGCGTTCTATTGAGTCTGCTGATGAAATCTCGCATTATATAATTATTTACAAAGCGCAGATTTTTTATTACAAATTAACATCTTGAATTGCAACATTTTACTTTTGATGAGATTTATGAGAGCACCAAAATACAGTAAATCTTGAATCTAGATTATCATTTGTTTTAAGTCACCTAAAATCACGAGTGGTGGTGTATGTTGACCTTTATGTGTTGCTTCATCTGTGTAGCAAATTTTCTCTTCTTATGCTTGTAGATTTCCTCTAACTGTCGACCACCATAATAAGTATATAGTGTAAATATTGCAGGTGGCCCATTTTTGTTAGCATCCTGAAGAGACTGGCACTTGTTGCTCAAGGGCGGCATCATGTCAATGATGTCACGACCATGAAGAGTTGGTGAAACTTTGCTGCGCAGATGTGTTGGCTATTGGATCCATGTACTTCATTCTTTTTGCCCCCAGCTCATCTTCCCTTGGTGGCTATGAAATGATGTAAGGAAAACGAGTAATTATGTCATCGCTGAATGGGGGAGACTACTAACAAGTAACAGCGGACCTTAGGGTGCTGGGTGGTTTCTTCTGTAATATTTTTGAGAAAGATGGTCCACCCTAAAATATGTAGCAGCGTCATGTATCCCTTGTACTACATTTATGAAAAGCATTTGGTCAGCTAAAGTATATTTTGCACTCTTCTACCCCACACATCCTTGCAAATCATGCCCCATAATGATTCTCATGTTAGATCTGAGGTTGGAATGAATTCCTGAATGTTGACGTCAACATTCGTTTATTATGGATGGATTCAACAAGCTTTATTGCAACTCAAGGTATCTTGTTTCGAAGTTATCCGTGGTGAAAGAGTTGCAGGGTTACAGCGGTTCCACACCAGGTGTTTGTTCTTTCTTCCAATCTAGTGGGGGTTCTATGCCAGTTGCAGTTACACTGAGGGTAGGTGGTTGCTTAGTGCTATTAACGGAGCACTGTATCTGGCTTTACTGTCTCTAGGGGTATCTTCTTCTCTTTCAACCATTTCTTTTCCCCTCATTAAATACATTGTCCTCTGGCTTGCCTGCCTCTAATTGTTCTTGATGAGTTTTAAGTTTCTATCACTGCTTTGGATATTTGGTATCCTCTCTTTTACTGCTAATTTAGGAGGCTTTCTATCTGCCCTTTTGTTTGAACATTTCTGGACTCTCTGGTTCACTGACTCATTTTTTGTTCAGTTTAGAAGTGCTGGAATCCAAGCATGTACTTTTGAGATTGGAACTGAAATAATGCTGGTTGTATTTGCAGAAAGGGGACTTTGTTGTTGGATCAATGCTGTTTTGGAAACAAAAAGTCACGGCTTCAGAGATTTTGGGAGTTGGTTGGGACCCAAACTATTTTTTTACTTCGGCTTGAATGACGCTGATTAAATTATGATCTCTCTCTCTGTGTATGCTCTGTGATCTTTGCTGCTCAACGAAAACTATATCATTGTTATAATTCTGAAAATTTGCAGGCTTCCAGTCTCTTGTTATATCCAGGATCTGTGAGGCACTCCAGTTTATTTGGATTTGAATCATTCTTCAGAACAAATTGCCTTCGTTTATCCGTTCACTGACACGCTCTCACAACCTCAACCTAATAGATCACCTCACCTAAATCTCTCCATGCTCGAAAACCCTAGAAGTGTTCTTGTGCCTACAAGAAGAGTATCCCGCGCTTGTGCATAGGCCCCTAGCGAGATTGAATGATTATTGGTGCTCTGAATGACCCTCGACTCAGTGATAAGGGGTGGGTTTGGGATATGGGAGGTCCCAAGTGCAAAACCTGGCAATGGCGTCTTTTATCTAAATTTTGTGTTTTTTTGAACCTCGATCATTTCTTGTAGACTCTTTAGATCCCTGTAGCAGCAAGCAATGACTGAAGAATTACAGGCTCTCCAGAAAAACACACGCTTGGGACTTCGTTGAGCTTCCGCGAGGAAATTCTTCGTAGGGTACAAACTGATATTCAAGGTAAAGACGTGATCTAATGACTCATATTAAGACGTACAAAGCTCGTCCTGTGGCCAAGAGATTTGGGCAGGAATTTTGGCTTCATTATGAAGAAAGCATGTCTCCCTGTTGCTCGCATGATTACTGTTCACTATTGTCAAGCACAAAATGCCATCTTGAATGGCGACTTACATGAAGAGGGATTATATGCAATCTCCTACTAATCTTCTGCACTAGATGCAGCAAGTATTTTGTTTCTGACGTTCAGTTTATGGCCTTAAACCAGCTACTTAGTCATGGCTAGATAAATTCCATTTATCATTCTTCGCTATAGATTTTGCCCAACTGCTCATGACTCGAGTCTATTTCTTCAATGCTATCAACCACAATACTAGTAATC
This sequence comes from Agave tequilana, assembly GCA_038442645.1. Lineage (NCBI taxonomy): Eukaryota > Viridiplantae > Streptophyta > Magnoliopsida > Asparagales > Asparagaceae > Agave > Agave tequilana. The sequence continues at coordinate 100,366 of JAVJIF010009169.1, read as the reverse complement.
CACTCTTCCACAAAAGTAGATACCCATCAGATATTCCACAATGCAAATTTAGTGCAGACGATAATTGATGAGCAGAGGCCAGAGGGAAAAGGAAAGAAGTGGATGTGGAATTTAAGATACATCATCTGTATACCAGTATTTCCAAACTTCCAAACACAAGATTCATTCTCAATTTCACTATTATCATTTTTATGTTTATATAAACAACTGAAGGGAATGATGTCTACAAAAAAAATGCTTTATTTGAGAAGAGTCAAAAAATAATAAAAGAATACAAAACTCCCAAATGGGCAGATTGCTGACTAAAATAACTCTATTTTACTTTTCCTTTTCCTTTTCTCTATATCTTATTTTACGCTTTGCAAAAGAGAACTCATTTACACAAAATTGAATCAAATTTGAGCCTATAAAACAAGATGAAAGAAAACTCTCGATGCTGACCAATTCAACTGGAAAAATGAAAAGAAGAACAAATTATTAGAAGGGTGAGGAGCTAGTACGTCGAAGTTGGTGTCTTGGCTCTGAAGTGGAATCAGAGTGTGACAACATCTCCTCCTGTAAAACAAAACAACAAAACAAATCAAATCAGCCATAAGTTAATTTTTGTACATTGGTTATATATTTTCCACCACAAGATTGCAGTCACAGCAGAAACCTAAACATTATTTTTGAATAAAATGAATATCAAAGCATATAGGATAAAGTTAAATGTACAAGGAGCTATTCATGATAATATCAGTTTGTCTATTTGATAGAAGTCATAGTTCTAGTTCTGTTCTCCATATCACCCTTCATATCAATCTTCACCACCCCCCCCCCCCCCCCCTTCTTCTCGAGTTTTGCACATTATTACAGAGTTGCAAGAATGCAGCATTTTGCACATTATTACAGAGTTGCAAGAATGCAGCAAATGCATGCATTGCTCAAGTGGAAAAATGTTGGTGCTGGATCGTGGGAAGTCCTAGGTTCAACTCTTGCTATGGCCTTCCTTTTAGAAGAAAGAAAATGATGGGGAAAAAATAAAGAGAGAGAAGTCGTCTTCTGCATTATATACAAGGAGATGCACCAAACACAGGCAGCTGATCTAATGATAAGTCCGTAGTCAGGTTTCCTGTGGAGATGTAGACTGGAACTGTTAATAATTGGGTATTGGATCTTGCATCAAAACTATGGCTCAAAGTTGAGGAAGCTCAAAAAAAGAATTGACTTGAGTCTTTATGACCGGCTGTCAACCTGACATCTGCTTCTGTGCTAAAATCATTGTCCAGGCGACTATTAGCAAGGGTCTTGCCATAAAACCTTCAAGGCCACTTGGCGAATCCAAGAAGTCTTTGTGGCCATATATTTTAGAACATGTAACCAACAATCCCATAAGTAGACTACTGAAGATCGATTGGTATATATACATTTGGCTGACTCTCTGTACCCAAAGTCACAAGTTCAGTGCTCATGAATTATTTGGCCAAGGGCTAAAAACTTCACAATTCTTTGAAAAGCATCAGAAATTGCCAAAAGTTTTGGAAAGAAATTTAAAGACCATCAGGAGAAAAGCTATATGAAGAAATAGAATTGAAGGATGCAAACATGTTTTTTTTTTAAATGACACGGTATACGTAGCCAGTGTGAAATGCATAATTTTTACTTGCATGAGTATCACATAGGAGTAAATTGGAATGTATAAAAAAATTTCTGAAACCTTTTCTTTGAAGCTCTAAAAAATAATAATGAGAAGAATCTTTTGACTAATGAAAAATTATGGTGTTATTTTCAAATTATTTCACCATCTGACTAAAAAGAAATTGGTTGGCCTATCTTCAACGAAGCGCTCCATCTACAGTGCATGTTCCTGTTCTTGATCTAGGTCTAAGTGCTTATGCTGACGATTGATAGGCATGTTGTAAGGGGGTGGTTTTGGGGGCTGTTCCATTTCCTGCTTACAGTAGAACTTAAGCCTGAATGCATTGATTATCTGATGACTGAACCTTGAAGACTCGACATGTAGGCTTGTCGGCCTACTATAGGCCTAATCAGGACAGCTTCCTTGCTATTAAACATACTTATTGGGTGATTGTATTCACAACTAATTCACTATATGCACTGTTAAAGTCATCTCATCTGAAAGTCAAACACTTGTACATCATGAAACTGGTTATAATACGGTCAAGTTAAATATAGGATGATTTTCATTATGAGATTAGATACAATGATAAAATTGATGTCAATTTGAACATGCTTGCATCCTGCATATTTCAAGACTTCACCTTTTCAAGCATGCTCACATTTATAAAAAAATGTATTTCAAAATCTGGTAAATATCACAATTTAATACAAACAAGTTTAACATATCAATAAGCCTGCAGTTATGGCCTTTGTTTGAATTATTTCATTCATGATACCTGAATGAAGTTTTGCACATATCTCAACTATAAATTGGAATTAGAAATTTCTGAAGATGTTTACAGTACTAAGATACATCATTCAAATTTGCTACATACCATTTGCCTCTTGAGCCGCATATTCGTATCTTCCAATTTTTTCACTTTATCTTCTAGTTGGCTTATATAAGCCTATAATCATCACAAAGAAAAGACACAAATCAAAACTAAATAAACATTGCTCAAACAACCCCAAGAAACCGTAGTATCTCAATCACAATTAAGACTAACCTGTTTCCTTGCCCTTGATCGAGCTGCTGACTCCCGATTCTTAATCATCCGCTTCTGCCTTCTCTCAATACTCTTGTCAACAATCTCTTCATTCCGATTTATCTCCGCTAGCATCTGTGAATCTGATGTAGTAGGATTAGCTCTGGTCACCGACACCAGTGGCATTCCTGCCTGTTGCTTCTCAGGAAACCCAGCATTCATAGTGGTCTTCCCGAACATCGACAAGCGTGAACCTAAAAATCCCATGCTTGGCTGTTGCTGCTGCTTAGCAGAATCCAGGTCATATTGGATCCATTTGTGTTGTTGTTGGACCCCAGGCTCGGCTGCCAACAGAGACTGAGATCTCCCCTCGTACCCGGGATTCATTGCACCAGCCTGAATCAAGAGATTTTCCAGTGTGGGCTCTCCAAATGTCGAAAGCCGCTCATCACTGCCGTGATCTTCTTGACTCGTAATATCTCGCAAAATCTCATGGATGGATTTCTGGCTGACAGTGCCATTCAGATTGCAGTCTGCAGGTAACGGTGGGGTGATACTAGTAGAGGATGATGAAGATGACGATGAAGTTGGAGCTTTAAACTGTGGCACCAGTTCCCCAATGTTCATCTTGTACATGGGCTTACCAAGTTCAGAGATGTAGCCTTGGTACTCATCTATGGTGTGATTTAGGAGACCCCGTGGGAAATCTGGCGCTTGAGCTCCATTTTGGGATGACATGGTCATAGGCCCCATCTATTGCTAGCGTTCTAAATACGCTACCTGAAACTAAAAGTTTTAGGGAAATTCAGCTTCATTTGGTTGAATACAATTCAATTATTCGAAAGTTCTTCATGCTGATTATTCCTTTACACTCCATAAAAGAGAAACTAATTCTTGTGAAGAATGCTAGAAATATATATTTCACAACCCAATAAGAAAGTCTTTTTGCTAAATCCTTTTTTGCCATACAGCTCTACTAGAGCTAGGGATATAAAGAGTTAAAACTAGAAGCATGGTAAACAATTAAGCAGAAGAGCCTGGTGATAATCTAATCGAAAAGTAATCTTGGACACAGAAGGGAATCTCTAAATGAAACCAAAGAATCTGATCTGGCTTGATTCAGAATAATCCAAACCACTAAAAATATATAAACAAATTTACTTTGGACAGACAGAACCAAATTTCTTATCTGCTGGAATAAGTCAATTTCAAGTACTAGCAAACTTTACAAACGACCAAAATGAATTTGTAAACAGAAGATCTAGAAAGGAAGAATGATACAAAACCAGAAGATAATATAAGAACCGAATCTGAATCCTTGAAAGCATAATCAGGATATCAGATGGGGATTAAAAAGGTGTGGAAGTAGCCTGAATTATGATTACCCATAAAGTTCAGACAAACTTACGTTCAGTTTTTCCAATTTAGTTCCTACAGAGCACGTCATGCTTTTATGTGTTAATGATTTGGTAATATTGTTGGTCTCACTGCCAAATGAGTGTTGATGCCTCTTGCAGTTGGCTAGAAGTTTGGGGTTCAAATCTCACTCATACAAACACGCTCGACTTCAAGCAACTTAAAAAGATTGATCCGGTGATACTTGATACAAAGTACAGCTAAAATGTTCACAAAGGAACAAATTAATAACAACATATCTTGATATGATAAGGAACCATTGGAAGTGAAACTAAAATTGCAAAAGCTTTTTATTTTTATTTTTATGGGTGTTATGGAGAACTGCAAGTAATTTCCTTTTTACATCAGTTGATGAAAAATGAAAAAAAAAAATTGAATTAATGAAATAACAGCAGCGAGAATAAAGAAAATGCAATGCAGATTCATTTATGATCTCTGCTAGACATGAAAATTATACAACAAAAAGTTGGGCAAGTTCCCTTTAGTTTGAGCATCCGATTCAGTTTTGGTTGAAAATGATGAAGATCATAGAATGTTGCAAATATTAGCTCAGAACCAGAATTGCATCAGAAATGACAGAGAAGTATCTAAAACCTAGAAGTCAAGGATACAAAAAATGGAAGGGAAAAAAAAATGAAATTATATGTATGCAATCAACCAGAATATCAGAAATGTTGAGAAAAGATATTCAGGTAGTTTGATTTGAAACGACTTGGACCCTAAGAACTCAGTCTTCAAATTGACCCCCCCACTTGAAATGAAATTGGGGCTGTCCCAAGGACATTTTTCCTTGATAATTTTGAGTAAGAAGTGGAAAATTCCCCATTTCATTGACTCCCCGTTTCATTAATGATGTTTCCTTGGTACTGGGTGGGTATTTGTTTGCTTGTATTTTGTACTCAAAATCCATGCACTAGTATTTCAGCTGAAAGAAGCACAGGAGGAAGATCTCAAAACCCTTGAAGGCCTAATGAACAGAAACCCAAAACAAATCAAGCATAAATTTGAGAAGAAGAAAATGAATCAGTCAAGATCGAGACACAAGAATCAGTGCAAAGGCATCTCTTTTAGACTAAGAAAGAATCCAAATAAAATCCTCAAAACAAAAAAAATAATGCTTGCATTGGATTACAACAATGCATTTTAACAAGACATGAAAAAAAGTGAATATATTTATGAACAAAACAAAGGAAAGTCATTTGTACCAAAAAGTGCACCAGGCCCAAAATTCCTACCAATTATTCAATTATAATCCAATCAAACAATAAAACTCTAATACATCATATGAAAAGAAATTTAGCCTGAATAACGATAATTGCATCAGACAATGTGCAAGACTCGAGGACACCCAAAAAAAAATCATCTCCTAAAACCCCAATAAAAAAATTGAAATGAGGTAAACAATGAAACTAACCTCAAATGGAAGCAAAACCAATATTTTTCCATCCAAAAAAGATGGATTCAGAGAAGGAGGAGGAGGAGGAGAGGGAACAGAGAATTGGGATTTTATATCGTCTCTGTGAGAGAGAAATTGTAGGGCCGTTTCTTTTTGCACGGTAATTGCGGATTTCGTTCAGATTTTGATCGTTTTTTTTCCCTTTACCCAATTTCTGGGCAACTTTTATAGATATTTCACGTTGTGGGCAGATTTATTATTTTATTTTATTTTTTTCAGTTTGAGACTGCATGCACTGGGGAAAAAAAAGTTACATAAACTAGTGCACTAACGTGTCTCATTACTGTTGGTGAAAAATTCACCGGTCAGCTAGGAAGGAAGAAAATCTCTATTCAATCAGTTTTAATTAGTATTTTATCGCTATCAGTGAGAAACCAACCGATCAAGAGAAGGAGGGGAGAGATGAAGAAAGAGTTTGAGCTGAGAGAAAAAAAAGAAGAGGAACTCATAGAGAAAGAAGGAAGAGGGGGTTAACACTCCTCTCTCTATCCCACTCCTCTCTTTATCCCGCGGACGAAGACAGATGAAGAAAAAGGCGGACGAATAAAATTTCTATATGAGTTACGAGATAAAACCTCCTCCTTCCGATCGATTTTAATAAAATAATATGCATATTTTACTAACAACCCCTATATCTTCATGTTTTTGTTGATAATGATCCAATCATATTAACTTATTTAACTTTTAATGACTTCAACTCCTTCATAGAGTAATGAGATTGGTTTTACGAGTGCTCTTGATTTGATATTAGTTTACGCTTTTATTCAAAGATAGAAAAACAAGGCATAAATATTATGCAATAATTAATCCCTATATCTGATCCACACCTGAAAATTTTAAGTGTTATTTTCCATTTTTTCTAATAAATAACTTGTTTTTTTTGCATGTACAATGTATAAATTGTTAGAAAATATAAAGAATAAATGTGAATCTTTGAGTTGAATTACGGCGAGATTTGTTGATAGAATCAATTGGATAATGGTTGGAGTGTGTTCTCCTTTCATTGAGAATGACCGTGATATATTCACATGTTCAATTCTGACTTCGAATGAATGAGATATTCAAGTTTAAAGTTTGCCTAATTCAAAGTCAAAAAGGGACTAAAAGTAGCTAAAAATATTTAGTCCCACATTGGTCATGGGATGGAAGTTTGAAGTGTTTAAATAGAGAAAAATGAGAATAAAGCGTGTGCCTTTTGGGTACTTGGAGTTTTCGCGCGCGATTAGGTGGAAACCATGCCCACACGCGCGCCGGTCGGAGAACCGGGTCTCATGGGGGGGGGGGGGTATGATGGGTTAAAGCGGAGCGGGGTATAACCGTTCGACTCTGTTTCTCTCAAACAAAACACACAGAAAAGGAAAAGGAAAGCCACTTCCTTCCAATAGGAAGTGAGAATTCTGCAACTCGGATTTCGAAGCCAACTTCCAACAGATTTTGAAAATTCGTCCTGAAAGAAGGCTCATAAAATTCAACAGATTCTTTAATAGAATTGTTGTCTGAATCTGTGACTTCCAAAGAAATATTCTTCTACTCCTCCTTTTAGAAAAGGAAAAGAAAAGCCAGTTCCTACCTTCCTCCTTTCTCTGCAGTGGGTGTTCCTCCAAAGTAAAGACATTCAAAATAAAGACAAATATTCTCTCTGAAATTTGTGCTGTTTTGATAACCCTTCCTCCTTTCTCTACAGTGGGTGTTCCTCCAAAGTAAAGACATTCAAAATAAAGACAAATATTCTCTCTGAAATTTGTGCTGGTAATTTGGTAGTGCTATCCAAATACCGTGAAGGAGTGTTGTATCTTGGGAGACCAGCGTCCAGTAACCCGTTAGCACTGTAGCTGGGAACGTAATTGTCTTAAAGAGATTCGCTATAAGCGTACCTCACTTCAAGTACTGTATAAATGAATTAACTTTCTTTATACAGGGGTTATACTGATATTCAATACATTGAGACTGACTCATAACCAGTGTAATTGGTTTCTTTATACATGGGTTATACTGATATTCAGTACATTGAGACTGACTCATAACCAGTCTAATTGGTTTTTATAAAGAAGTTATACTGATATTCAGTACATTGAGACTGACTCATAACCAGTCTAATTTGTGTTTAATTAAGGAAAGTAATTGAAAGGTGGTTCTTTGATTAAGGAACGTTCTATTGGAAAACCTCCCACCTGATATTCACCGACCTGGCCAATTAGATCGGTGATATTGATTAGTTGTCAGATTGATTCTCTAGACTAACATAAATTGCATGTGAAAGGAGGAGAAAATAAATGGATTATCTTCTTTTTGTAACTTTATATAAACTTGAAAGATTCATGTAAATATTTGATTACACCTCAAGAATCTTACAGGATCAAAAAGTACAGCGGCATGGTTAGAAGTTAATATTGAGACGGTATGGAGTTACAATATTCGTCAATAATTTAGCTTTGTTTTAAACAAAGACATTTGTTGGCAATTTCTTGAACTAATTTGTCAGTGAGATTCACATCATGAACAAAAACCAAATTGTATATTTCATAATCTCGTTCGTTTGATCAATTTAATTATTCGTTGAGATCAGCTAATGTGGAGTTTTTTATTTTTAGTAATTTTCAGTATTTTTAAAACTATCTTACGCTATAAAATAATGAAAAGTTTCTATAAAATAAAAGAAAAAACATTAGTAAGACCAAACCCTAATACTTTTTTATAAATTAAAAAACAAACCCATAATGTTCATATTTTGCAAACAAGTCTCCAGTTATATGATAATTTATTATTTTGATAGATTCAGGTTGTCTCACACTAAACCGAATCGAATTGTATTAGTAATTGAATCGAGCTGATCAAATTGACTCATTCAGTTACAAAGATCAAACCACACAATTATTAGTTGAATCTTGAATGGTTGTATCCGCGAGCCTAAACATAAAAAAAATGATAGGATTTTATATTTAAAAACTATTATTATGCATTATAATCTATTTTCTGATTTTTTAATTACATTCCTCTTAAATTTCATCAAGGCACGTGCGAAACACGTGCCGCGAGCTACTATATACAGCCCCCAATTAGGGTTCTGTTCTCTCGTCTCCCTCCTGCTTTCGCGCTGCCGCTTTCGTTTCTAGAACGCCCGCAGTTTCGATCACGTCAGATCCTTTCCTAGGGTTTCCGCCCAATCTCAAAGATGGTACCTTTCTTTCTCTCTCTCACTCTAAATTTGTTGTTTTCTACGGTTTCTCCTCTCTTCGATGACAATGAGTTCCTTTTGATTGGATTGCTTTTTGTTAGGTTCTCCCGAACGACATTGATCTGTTGAATCCCCCAGCGGAGCTGGAGAAGAGAAGGCACAAGCTCAAGCGCCTCGTCCAATCGCCTAACTCATTCTTCATGGTGCGCTTTTCTCTTTCTTCCTCTATCGTATACTCGTTTCATTTGGTCTGAGATGTGATCTTAACCATAGATTTTGTCTTTCTTTTGTTTCGTGATTTTAGGATGTCAAGTGCCAGGGTTGCTTCAACATGTAAGAAAATTTTCATCTCTCTGAAGTAGTTATTTTGAGATTTTTTAAAAGATTGCACCTTTTGGGATCTACATGTCAGAAAGATATTAATTATGGTGGGAAAATGATTACTTTTATTGTTATGAGGCCTGGACAAAAATTTTAGGGGTTAGTCTTGCAACTGTGCTGTTTGTAGAAGTGGTTGCACCATTGGCACCTTTGGGAATATAAAGGGGAAAAAAAGAAGAAGCAGTTGTATGGTTTTTTGGGTTATATTACATGAACATCTTGCTCAACAGAATGATCCATTTTTTTTGTTTTATGAGACATGAATTATAAAGTCTTGATTTTAATTAGGGTATGATTTGTACATCCAGCGGATTCTTGATGTGGCAGTTACATACCTAACCATGACGTGCACATGATTTGAAATTTAGATGCTGAGTACACATTTTACATAACACATTTTAACATAACCTCCATGGTGTAATTCCACCATATTACTGTTTAATTATTACTATCTTTTTTTTTGGCAAATGCACATTATGAGTGGACATGTTTTTTTGTTAAACAATAGTTTTAATCAGTTAGGAAGGTCTGGTGCAACTTTCAGGTCGCTTTGGCCGAGTCAGTTCTAGTTGTTAGTTGCAATCAAATGCTCCCAAACCTTTACAGAAAATTTTAAAACAATGATTTTTATAAGATTTTTGGGTATCTTCAATTGCTAGAGGCAAGAGGCATTGCATGAGGTGAGAGTGAGGTCAGTGCTTGAATCGAGCAAGGCAAAAGGTCTAAAGAAAATATTATGATTTATTTGACCCACATGTAAATTATTCTATTTCAGCTGTGCAATTTTTTTATGATAGTATTGTTTAAAAATTACAAGCCCTGTTTTTCATCTGTGACTAATTTTCTGACTAATTTTTTGATCCAGTGAAATTTTAGAATAACTTTATTTTAACATGCTATTTTGTAATAGACTGTAAATCTGTTATTGTTTTGTATGATAATAATTCATTCTTATGATTTTCAAAATTGACCGAAGGGAGGTTTTCTCCTGTGACTCATATAGAAACTTTGTCCGTTCGTCCGTCCATCTTCACCCTTCTCCTTCTGCTTTCATCTCCCCTCCTTCCTTCTTCTTCTTTTCCGTTCTCCTCCTCTTGACCAACCGGCCGATTTTCCACCGATATTGACGGTATACTAGTAAGTTTGTGAGTGAAATTTGTATTAGCTGTAACTTAATGTCATTGAGCATCACAGGTTATAATTCACACAGACATAAAGTTACAAAACTTACCCTTTCAACTTCTGAAAGAGAACACACAGTATGGATATAAAGCTTCATTTGCTACGAAGGCTTTGTGCAATATCTAGTTTATTATATCTGGGTTTTTTCAATTTCAACAATTGTCATTTAGAAATCTTGTTGTTTAAAATAGTTTATCAATTTGTAACTATTAATAAATAACCAAACAAGGTTTGCTGGGATGGCCAGTCTTGCAGTCGCATAAAAATTAGAACAAGAGTGAAATGTTTCTGACAGGTGAATGATTTTAATTCCCATTTATGCTTTGTAACCTGTTTTTATCCTTTAAACATGGTTTTGGGCATTAAACATGGCAGGCAAGAACAATTCTGGAGATCTCTAATACTTATTAGACATCATAGCTAATAATGACAAGTACAATTATATAAATTAGTTGGGTAACTGCTTATTATATTCACAATTATATAAAGTAGTTGGGTAACTGCTTAGCATTGAATTATATTCTGGAAGGAGAGGGAAAGGGATACATTGAAGGGAGGGAGGGGAAGTTGGATGATGGTGAATGCAGAAAATAAATAAAAAAAGAGAGAATATGAAGCGAAGGAAGAGGCTGTAAGCAGGACAGAAGGTGATGCGATATGCTTAAACAGAAAATGGTAAAGAATCATAGAGATAATGAGACTCGAGAAGAGAATGTGGGCAGCTTCTTGGCTGTATGGTACTGTTTAGTGGCCTATGGTGATATTCAGAAGTGTTTAGGTGATGTTCCTTTTAGTTGGTTGCATCTGTAATGATCAAACATGGTTTTTCTTATAGAGGGAAGCTGTTCTTATTAATGATTTATAAATAAATCATTTCACTACTTGTACTGTTATAGTATTTTTTTTGAGAAGGCAGCTTCTTGGCTGTATAGTACTGTTCAGTGGCCTATGGTGATATTCAGAAGTGTTTAGGTGATGTTCCTTTTGGTTGGTTGCATCTGTAATGATCAAACATGGTTTTTCTTAGAGAGGGAAGCTGTTCTTATTAATGATTTTATAAATAAATAATTCCACTACTTGTACTGTTATAGTATTTTTTGAGAAGTAAGGTTTTTAAATGAATGAATCAAACTATTATTAATGTAGTATTGCATCATCTGGAGAAATATGTTTTTTCTGTTACTGATGTATAAATTATAAGTTTTTAAATAATCACATAATGTACATACTTCTTATCATAATTATTTTTGAGAAATGATTATTATCACCTATGGCTTAATAAGTAGATGATTTTGTTATTACCTTTTTCTTTCTGGGAGAAATTTGTGTTGTTAGTTCCCAAACTGTTACAATCTAGTCTTTTTAGTATTACTAGTGTTATGGTGATCTTTTCTTTGATATATTACTTTTTTGGGAAAAACAGTAAGTACATGTATAAATAAATGTTAGTACTCTGATAATGAAGTGAATTGGAGCCTGGAGATTGTTTTTATGCAATTGCATTTTTAATGGTATTGATTGTGAAAATGAGTGGAGGATCCACAATATCAGTATGTGGTTTCATCATTTTGGACATGCGATAGTAGAGACAGATTGCACGAAAAAATGGATAATATAGATTAAAGCAATTCTAATGGCACTATAAATGTAAGAGAGGGTTTATAGTTCATTACATTTTTGGTTGTTTAAGTGAGAAATTATAACATTGTCCATGTTTTATGTTTCAGCATGTTGGTCACTGGATGGAACAGTATCAATGTGGCTTGAATGTGTGGACTTGGTAAAACTGGGTGGATGAAATGTGAAGCGGTGTGGTCTCAGTATTTGGGATTTAGTATACTTGTACAAGAAATATACCAGTGAATGTGGAGGTTTTTCGAATACTGCTCTCTAGTATCATGGTCATATGTTGCGAAGAGCTGAGAGGGATGTAGAAAGGGTAAGAATTTGGATTGGTATAGGAAATATATTAGTCAATGTGGAGGTTAGAACCAGTGTTCTAAAAAAAGGTTTAAGCGGCCGATTAATCGTCCGCTTAAATGTTTTCAGCCTGAAACCGAGCAGAACTTAAAGAAAGCGGTCCGATTACTCGGCCAGGCGATTAATTCGCTTAAGCGATGATTAAGCGTCTAATCGGTGATTAATTAGTGTCCGTTTAAACGTTATTCAATCATTTTCTAAATGGATTCGAATTTCAAACCCATTAAACTAACTGAACTCAAATCCGATCTAATAATTGAAGATATAAATTGTCACGTGTTAGAGAAATAGGACTCGCGAGCCCTAAATTTATCCGCATCCTCGATCCTCTTGTGGCGACGAAGCTCCTGAATCTCACGAAGAACCTCTCGATGCTCATGACAACGAGATGACGAAGCTCCTGAAGTCTTGATTTTATCTGAAGTTCCTGAATCTCACAGCGTCGACGATCCTCCTGGGGATTAAAGCTCCCGAAGCTCGACAACGAAGAAGTTCACAAAGCGCTGATCCTCCTGTGGCGAACTCCCCCTTCTACGACGACCTCCCCTTACAGTTGATCCTTCCACTGCGACCTCCCTCTTTGTCGACAAAGACCTCCCCCTGCGATTAGCTCTCTGTCAGCAGAAAGCGTTGACGACAACCTCATGCGTTGACGGTGACCTCTCTTTGGTCAGCTCTCTCCCCCTCGCGTGCACGTATTTTGCTCAGGTGTTTACCAATAGTCTTTATTTCTTTTAATAGGTTGATGAGTGCCTCAAGGGTGAGAAGGATAGATTTACACATTACTTGCAGTTACATCTAGCAGTGAATCAAAGTTGTTGGAAGTATGTTTTTTTTGAAAGAAATACATATATTTGTTCATCTAAAAAATATTTTTTAACTATAGTTGTTGGAGGTGGAGGTACATTGATGTACTTTAAACTAATTGTCATTATTGCTTTTAAATGCTTCTTAGTACTAGCAATTTAATTTTCAAGTTATGTTTACTATATCTTTTATGCTTTTTTGGAGTTTATAGAACTCATATTTCCGTGTTTTTAGTATTATAATATTATTATATATTATAATAATAATAAAACGTGTAATCCGTTTAATCACCGTTTAAACCGTTTAAGCATTATGCGCTCTCGGACCGCTCGCGTACTGAAACCGCTTTTTAGAACATTGGTTAGAACTTGTGAGTACTGCCCTAGTTAGCATGGGCATGTGTTGTGAACAGCTGAAAGAGGGTCGTGGAAAAGATATATTGCTTAACTTAGAAAAAGTAAGGAAAGCAACATGTTGGATTGGAGGCAGAGTAAATTATTTGAGAAGTATTTCATCACATGACACAGTATTCTTCTATGGAAGAAGACTTAACTGAGAAAGATCTGACCCTGAGCGGTTTGAAAGCTTCACGGTTGGAATGTTTTTGCTGAGCTAGTACTACTCTGATTCTTATCCTTATTCAGTAATAACAAATATGAACATTTGTTCTCGTTGGTGTACTGTTATTGTATTTGCTGAGTGGAAGTGGATATGTGGTGGTACTGGTACTCAATCGTTTTGATAATTTCAGCCCTTATTGCAGCTGTGCATCTGATAATATTTGGTCTCTCTGAATTGTGGACCTTTAGAACCTTTTACACAGTAGCATGTCTCCACAGGCTGCATCTAAATATGTCAGCACCATGTATATATGATTTTTTAAATTTAAATTTTCAGACCAATTTCGTTTGAAAGATGTGGTGGTTCATTTTTATTAATTGTGGAAGTGCCGGATGATGACGGGTGTTTGATGTAATATTGGTTTTGTCATTTGGTCATTGGTGTTTCCTGAAATGTCTTTGATTGTCATGATATTAACCAACATATGGTAATGTTATGGATTCTGCATTCATTTAGCATGCGATTGTTAGATTTTTGAATGAATTTTTTGGGGAGATTATTAATGATTTCAAGTCCTTTATGGTAGATCCCTAGCATTTTTTTTCAGACAATTTTCAATTTGAAGTAATGTATCTACGCTTTCAAGTCAAAATATGAGTCTCCATGATAATTTATCATATGTTCTGTCTAATGGTCATATCCATATACCCAACTCATAGTTCTTTTGTCTGATCCTCATGTCTTAACTTGAGCATGCAATGGTTACTTTCTTACCTTGTGAAAGGAAGGAAATAATTGATGGTACATGACCTTCCTTTATAAGGGAAACTAACAACAATTAAAAGGAGCTTGGAGGGAGCGGCAGGGGGGGGGTGTGTGTGTTCTTCCCCCCCAAAAAAAAAACAAGAGGGGGAAATTTTTTTTCCAAAATAAAATACAGGGAAAAACCTTCTTCAAAATGAACTTGACTGCTTAATCTTTAAGTCACCTGCAGTTCTGTTAATGGTGTTTCTCTTTGTTCTCTTTTGCAGAACAACTGTGTTTAGCCACTCGCAGACTGTTGTGGTCTGTGGCAACTGCCAGACCGTGCTATGCCAGCCAACAGGAGGTCGTGCAAGGCTCACAGAGGGATGCTCCTTTAGAAAGAAGGGAGATTGAGGATGGTGGTTTCCCATATCTTGAGTCAACTGTGGTTTAAGGGAATTCTATTTTAGTTTAATCTTTCTTGATGGACAGTGTTTTAGCTTAATCTTAGTTTATTTTTGATGAGAAATACATTATGATATTTCTGAAATGTCTGTATGAAAGATCCCCATGGGCATCAAGATTTTGCAAAGACGTTACCGGACTTCTGTGCTAAAGTTATTGAATGATGAGAATGTAATGTGTTATGGTTATTTTGTTTGTTGAGGAATGATCATATTATAGTTTTGTTTTCCTTCTGTATTGAGATGGCCCTGTTAGTTCTGGCAGTACTAGTTAGATTGGTCTGATTGGAGTCATCCTGTTGATGACTTAGTTTGTGACATGATACCGGTGGTGATGTGGTTATGATGAACCAGGTTTTATGTGCATCTCTATCTCCAGCAGCTCCAGCTACAGGTTTCAGTATCTTTATTTCACCAAGCTAATCTAGTTTGCTACTAGCATGAATTCAAAATTTCAACTACTGTGGGTGCTTGTATGACTAGTGTAGATGATTACTAGTACCTGTTTTCTCATTTTCATTGCTAGTTTTCCTTGTATGGATGCTTTGGGTACATTTGAGTTTCATCAATCTTTTGCTATTTTTTCCGGTATAGATGCTTTGCATATATTCGAGTTTGCCCTATGCTTGATTTTCATTTACTTGATTACATTGTGTCAAACTAATTGAAATAAGTAGTAATCTTGACTGCTATATGTAAAAGGTGTTGCCAGTGGTTGAAAGGGTGTAGAAATAATTTAATTGCTAAAATTCTAGGAAGACAAAGTTGATATATGCATTTTGTTTGTAGAGTATGTTTTGCAGTAGAATTCTTTTTTCTTGTAAGAATATTGCTAATCAATTATAAGAAACATTGTCAACAAATTCAGTGCTCTGTAGATTTAGGTCTGGTCAGTTACTGTCTGAGAAAGTCGGGTGACTATGAGTCTGGATATTAGTACGGGAGTAAATCCATCATGTTGTCTTGTTCAAATTTGACTTTGATATTTTTGTTTCATGAATTTTCTCATACATTTTCTAATATTATAATATGGACTGCGATTATGAAACTTCTGAGCTACAGTTCTTTCTGGGGAACAAAACACATTCAATTGGATATTGACTTATCCCTCATGAAATTATCTCAAAACTCTCTTTTGCTACACTTCACTCTACTCCTTGTAGTTGCATCTGATATTGTGTTCTCAGGGCACAAGCCCTTAGACAACAATGAAACAAAACATGGAGAACTAAATTTTCTTCAAGAAATTTAATTCCAGAGAAAATCGGAGTTCATTGAGCTGCTAAGAGCTTTCTTTATCCTTTCGAAACCATAATAATTTGCCTTCTTCAGAGAGAAACACGCGCGCACGCGTACACACAAGCCAACAATCACCATCACCAGAAATCCATTAACAGAAACGATAAGGATAATTGATGGAAAGAGAAGAAGGAAAGGAAACAGGAACAGTTGTTCCACAAGTTTTGTGCTGGGTCTTCCACTTTCCAAATCAACAGGTTCCAGCACAACATCACACCTTCTTTTATCATCAGTAGGAAAATTTTACTAGTGTCAAATCTCCTGTTCAAATTGGAAGTGAAGTTGCATGCTACATGCACACATCACAACCATTCCAGTTTCAAATTTTCTTCACATTGGTTCCAAATTAGAGTTCACATTTTGAATTTAGATCCACACTAAATTCTCAAAATCCTGCAGTTCACTTGTAAGATTTTGACAAAACAGCAAACAAAAACTAACAGAAAGAGAAACACTTTGAACTGTAGAGGGAGCCTAAAAGCTAAAGCTAAAGAGAGAGCGAGCTCCATCATCCACTGCCTTTGTTTAGGTCATCAGAGTGCCTTTTCTGGGCCCTAAGCCTCAGGTGTCCTCCAAAGAGATCCATTATTATTGTTTTTTGGCGGCCAAAGTTCCCAACCAAAGGATTGTTGGCATTTAGAGAGGCAACAAAATAGTCAGAAAATTTGACTTCATCTCTCAAAACTGTTCTTTCTATGTTTCTCTGTGACTGTGATGCACTACATTTGTATAATAATAACAATGAGAACAAATAATAAACAAATTTTGTTGTTATCACCTTATCCTTTCATTGACTTTGTAGGTCTTTTTGGTGCAATCATGCCTTGCACGAATGGCAACATGAATGAGTGGCCTTTGGAGAAGACAACCACTTATTTTAATTTCTTATTTCTCTGAATGCTTGCCAATGTTTGGCCAGGAAAGTATTAAGGAAAATAGTTTCTTTTATTTATGATTTCGAATTAATAAGGTGGATAACTCCCAACTTCTCTTTATTATGAATCGTGTTGGCTTCACTTCGAATAATACCTCACCCATTGTCTCAGTTAGGTGCTATGCACCGTGTGAAGTTTCTTTTCTATAGAATATACAAGGGGCCATTCAGAGACCCTATTGTTTTAAAATTTAGTTTGTTATTAGTATGAAATGTCAAATGATAGGAAACAGTTGTGAAGATTTATGTCTTTGTAGAAAATTATCATATACTTATTTATTATATAAAATTGTGGTGAACGTTTTCCCATTTTTTTTTTTAATGAACTACCATCTTTTTGTGAACTTGGAGTAGGAAATCTGAGTATTATGGATGGTAAAAGAACTGTTGGATTTTTGAATTAAAATAAAAGAAAAAGCTTTCATTTCAAATTTTATTTTACTAAGTTAACTTTGATCAAGTCTCAGGATCTAAGTCAGTTGAGAAAATCTGTCAACTGTTCGGATTTTCTGATGGAGTTGTTACAACAACTGGGGTTATAAATAGAACCCTACCTCAGTTCTCAACACATAGTTCTCATTTTCTCTTTGGAATTTTTTTTGAGGTCTACTCTTCGTGAGAAGGACATCAGCCTAAATTAAATTTCTTCTCTGTTCTTTATTTTTGGGCAACCATTCTGAATTTGAGCAGAGGCCTGGTGCTAGCGTTCGAGCTCAGGTGCTGGCGACCGATGTAGTTTTTACCGTTAGTTGACGGGACAAATTCGATGTCTAGACGAGAGGACCAGCCATTTGTCTTATAGAGCAGTGCGTCGCACGACTACATCTCCCAGGCCAGCGATCTTACTCTTTATTTTAATTTTGTTGTATGTTTAGTAATTGATACACATTTAATTTAATTTGTGCTAAGTTTTAATTATTGCATGTTTTAATTTAAAAGAAAATAGGGATAAAATTTTCAACAATCTAGAAGACAAATAAAGTTTTCTTGTTAATTAATTTTCATGCAAATTAATTAATTATTATTTCTTGTAAAATACTTATTTCATGCCATAGAAAGTTATCTAAATTCGTACAAGCATATTGTGATATTTCTACGAGTAGTTAATTATTTAACTAATTCTTACAAAGAATTTTTTTAATCTATTTTCTACTTCATGCAAATTAAATAGATTAAGATCTTTCTTACAAACTATTATATAAATTCTTGCAGATTTTGTTTGAATAAAATTGTTGCAAAAAATTAACACAGGTTCTTACTATTTTAATTTCTTACAAAATAATTTCTAATATTTACTAGCAATTAATAATCCAGCTACTACAATTTGTAAAAATAATTTCTTACAAATAAAATTATTTTAATTGTTAGATTCTTGTCTTTCACTTAAGAATTAATTCATTTATTTGATTCATGTAATAGAATTAATCTTAATCTGTTTATTTTACTAGGAATAAATAATTGAGTTCTTGTAAAGATCTGTTTTGAAAATTAGATTTCAATTCTTGTAATATTTTACTCGATTAAATTCTTACAAAATTTCTATTTTAATTCTTACAAGTTATTATCCTAATAAAATTATTGCAAAACTGTTATTTGATCTTGAAAATTATTGTTACATTTTGCAAGATCTTATTAAAAATTATTTTTAAGATCTCATCCTCTTAAATTTTCACAATATCTTATTCAATTATTTTAATTACAAGATCTTATCTCATTAGATAATTGAAAATATTATCTTGTTAAATTATTATAAAAATACTTACAAGATGTTATCTTATTGAAATTCCTGTAATAACATTCACAAATTCTTATAAAGTCTATTCTTGCAATAATTGATTTTTTGTAATCAAACTTTTTCTAATTACTGTAATATTTAAGCTCTTATCTCTTAATTGCAAGTTAATTCAAAAGTAGTTTCATGCAAAAAGAATAATTCCTGTTATACTTGTTTATTACATTCAATACATGTTTCATAATATAGAGATATTGAAAGTACACCTAGAGGGGGGGGGGAGTGAATAGGTGTAAGGCTAATCTAAAGACAAATGAAGCGGAATTAAAAACTAATTGCAACACACTTAGTGTAACCAAAGAGTGTAGCTGAATTCTCGGTGAAAGGCTCTGGACTATCTCCGCTAAATTCCTCTAAATAAGAGTTGAGGTGCTATATGAAGCTCTCTTGGTTGAACACAAGTATGGGTACACACAATCAATACCAAGCATATAAGTATGAATGAACAATATGAATCAATGCAAGGTACAATATAAAGAGAGAGTTTAGAGATAGTGGATCAAACGCAAACACAAATATATGTTTGGAGGCTCGAGCACCCAGCTCTACGTCTCCACCTTCGCACAGAAGGATTTCCACTATAGCGTCCACACATGACTTCCCACATAGGGAACCTCCACTGAGGATTTGGATAAATACAACTTGGGAGTACACAACTCCTCTCTCCAATAATACAACCTCTCACTAGAGGCAAGGCACAACACAAATCACCTCTACACTTAGAGGGATGAGCACTTAACTAAAAAACAATCAACCTCACAAAAGAGGGATTGGCTCAAAACCACAACTCAACAATCACCTCTTCAATAAGAGGATACCAACACAACTTTCACAATCACCTCTCACTAGAGGGATATCAACACAATCACCTCTCACTAGAGGGATATCACAAAGTATGGAAGGATTACAACTCTTGGTGGTATCAACAACACAAACCAATTCTTTCTCACAAAACTAGATCCTAATAGATAGGATAGATATAATAGCTCAAGTGTGAGAACGAAAAGTGTTTGGAAAGGAAAACAACAAAGAAAAACACTTGAGAAAATCACAAGATAGATGTTGAAATAAAGATAAAAAACCAATTCCAAATACTCTATTTTTCTTTGATTTTTTCAACACTTTAAAATAAATAAAGATTGATCTTTTAAACTCAAAAACTCTTTTAAAACTTATAGCTAAAACACTTAAGAAGATGAGAATTTTTGCTCTTAAAATTATTGATCAAAACCAGCTCAAATGGGGGTATATATAGCCCCACAAAATCTGCCCGTTGGCAGCAGGCAAAGGGCAAAATTGCCCTTCCGGTCGACCGGGCGGTCGACCGGCCAACGGTCATATTTATGACCGTTGAGTACCGGTCGACCGGGCGGTCGACCGGAAACCGGAAACAGAAAGCAGAGCTCTCTGCCGGTCGACCGGGGCCATTTCCAGAGAGCAGAAGCTCTCTGGCGGTCGACCGACCCGGTCGATCGGCCTCCAGCCTTGGCTGCGTGCACGTCCTGTGCATGTCGGTCGACTGGACCGGTCGACCGACTTCTGCCTCGGTCGACCGGTTCGGTTGACCGGCAGACAGCCAGTCCAACAAATTAGGGATTTAAAAACTTGACTTTTTATTATCAAATAAATCCCATAAATCACATAAATTTCACAAAAATCAGCTCTTATTAGATCTTTGAAATACAAATATGTGTGATAAAAATTCAACACATATTTCAAACAATTTGAACCATTTTTGTGTGATTGAAAATTTGTCTTAAACAAAAAACTGTATTTTCTAAAACTTGAGTTTTTGAAATGGAAATCCGATTTTTTCAAAACACATGTAAATACAAAAACATGATATTTAAATAACTATGAAGTATATTGTATATGGATAGAATCCAATATACATGTAAAAAATTATATCTATGTTTTTGACAATAAATCCAAAAATAAGTTTTGTTTAAATACAAAACTCCAACTCATGAAATAGACTATCAAAGTAAGTTTTTCTAAATAGATGAAGTATAAATGTATATAGATCAAATCTAATATACATTAAATCATGTAAACTTATTTTGATTCTATCTATTCATGAAAACCATATATATGAACTAGAAATCCAAAAGAGGTTAAACCGAAAACCAAAACCAATAAACTTTAAACTTGTGTGTGCATTGTGAACTTGAGCATATCAACACTATCTAATCTTTACACAAGATCTAAATATAATCTTAAACTAAACAAACCGAGGTCTTCTTGTACAACTCCTTCTCCAAGTTGACTCGATCCAAAAATGCGATCCAACGAGCTTGACTCCAAACGAGTGCTAGATGCGATCTTGACGCTCGAGCTCTTGAATCACCATGTGAAAACTCCAAAACACCTTTGTTGAAGCTAATCACCTATTAATATCTTGATCAAATATCTGAAACTAAATATCACAAGAATATTAGTAAACTATAACTACATGAGTTAATTATCATCAAAACTAGAGTGAAGGGCCTCTGGGCCAACAGATATTACATTAGAGATGACTTAAATCTTATTGTCTAAATTACTAGTGTAATAAATTTCTAAAAATTTAAGAATTGTTCAATTCCTGCAAAACAAATTGCATAATTGTTGCATGTGGAATTCTAAATTCCAGTATTAATATTGTGATTCTTATTCTAATCTACTAGAATACTTTATCACTTAAATTAAATAAGAATTCTACACCCTTTTTATTTCTGCATACCTTAATTTAAAAGTTACCAACATAAACTTGTATTCTAATATTTTCAAATATTGTGGATATAGAAAATATGGTAGAATTCTTCCTGTCATTTTGACAAGCCTACATTACAACAACATTATTTGTATTTTTTTTCATTTAGCTGATATAGGCATAGCCTCCTAAGTATCTTTAGACTAATAGGATAAGAAAATTAAATGGCAAATCATTTTCTTAATATTTCATATAATTGGTGTTTAATAAAGGAAGGACACTCAACGTGGTTCTGTAATTAAAGAACGCTAAGAGCGAAAAACCTCCCACCTGAGTTACACCGACCTGGCCTATTAGACTGATAAAATTAAGGTTTTGACTAACCCAATGATTCTAAGATCTTTTATTAAATATATCATCAGCCTTTGTTCACCATAACTTTAAAAGTGATATTGTTGTTTAGGTTATAACTCTAACTTTACCAATATTTGGACATACCTGATCTGTCTAAGATAAGTTTTGATTACATGTTATGGTTGGATCTAACTTTAGCTATTTTCCTTATTTGAGTTTGATGATAGGAACAAGCTAAATTAGCTAAAATTAGAATCCTAGTCTATACTCTAGAAACTCTAGTATGAACAACATAGTAGGATTGAAAATTTCAAAAAATATGATTATGTTGAAGTTACAATTAGGAAAAATGTGCTACTTGTGACATTATGTTTGCATGAGTATAACTTACAATTTGAGCTCATGTAAATGTGTATATTAAATCCTAACCATGTGCGGGATGATTAAATCGCCATGTGTGACTTTGTCCCCATCTAATACTAACTGGGATCAATTAAAATTATAAAACAAATGATTCGAATATTTGGCTATATAGGACTCCTTATAAAACAAACATCAGTTTGTTAAAAAAAAAAATTATAATCTATCACTTCCTAAGAGATAAAATTATATATGTATATTATTTTATTTCATTAATGGCTTTCAAGTAATAAGATCTAATTGATATATTAAGTTAAAATTATTGTCTACAGATTTAACTTATTATATTAAAGTTATATTCATAACTGTCAAAATTTATACATCTCCTATTTAAGTATATTCATGATTATAACAATAATAAAATTATGAGAAAATTCTTATCTAAGTTGTGAAAATATTAAATTTTAAATTTTATGTAACACCCATTCCTCAGAATACGTACACAATTATGTGTCCTGATTTTTGGAGCTTATTTCTTTATTTTCTATTATTTCAATTCTTACTCATATTGCAATACGACATGATTTGATCTTTCTGATATTTAGATTTGACAGATTTTAGTTTCAAATATTATTTTTTAACATTCTAATATTTTCATGATTTTTTGAATTTTTTCTGAATTAAGTTGTAAATCTTCAAAACCTGTGTCGACCAGTGCCGCTGACTGACTCTCGGATTTTTAATTTACAAATGAAGTTGAAATTCTAGAAACGACTTTCACATTATTTCTTAAATCATATTTTCTATCTAAATGAATTTTCTGAGATTTTTAGAATTTATCAAAAATCCGGCCGACCAGGTGTAGACACCGTCCACGGTAGATTTCAGATTTTTTATTTTGAAAATAGGATTAAATTTCTAAAAATCGATTTCACCAAATATTTTAAAATAATATTTATTATTTTAAAGAATTTTTGAGAAACTTTTCAAGATACTTCATTTTTCGGGCTTTCCCTGAGTTTTCGTTAGTTTCCCATATACCGGAATTCTATCCTGATATTTTATTTTTTCTCTCTCCTTATTGATGCTAGTTTCACCCAACCTGCATTCAATATTTAATGCGGAGACTCTCTCCATTCCACAATTAATGTTATGTCCTTCAAAAAATTAACTCTGATCTGGTCACCTATGTCTTTTTGTCTTTTCTATCAACGCGACTCTCGTGTTTTCTCTGAACGTAGTTTTCATCCTTGCGTCTGAGCAATTGCCAGACGCGAGTTTGAGTTGAATATGGACATGACCCTCTTTGAAGGAGACACAAATCTAATTCTCTTTTGGTTTCAATGGCAATATTGTAATAATCAACTCACCCTTATAGATACACCCCCTTTTTCCATCTCTCTCTTTCATTTTACTTCCTTCTTCTTTCATTTCCAGCAGCCAACGGTAGCCAACAATGCCTCCCTTCTTGGCCAGCCATCACCACCCACTTCTCCACCAACTCTTCCACCATACTCTCCTCCATTCCTCCTCCATTCTAACAACAACAGCAACAACTTCTCCACCTTCTTCTTCCTCTTTTTTCACCAAGAAACCCATCTTCTCCACCATTTCCACCACCACCTACGCCACCTTAGCCACCACCAACCACGTCATCTTCATCTCCTCGGAATTCTCTTTCTAACGAGCTATAGCTTCGTTCTCCGAAGCCTCGTTTTCAAAACTCTAAATCTCCATTTTTAACTAGAATTGCACCCTCTTCTTGCCTTGGGCTTGGAGCTTTGGCCACCTTCTCTGGCCAACTCCGGCCAACTCTGGCAGCCGCCGGTGACTACCGGCCAAGCCACGGTCGGCCTACCTCCCCCTTCTCTTCTTTCTTTCTTTCCTTTGCTTTTCTTTCCTTCCTTCCTTCTTTCTTTTTCTTCCTTTTTCTTTTCCTTTCTTCTCTAATTTTCCCCTCAAACCTGCGTCTCTCCCTCTCCCATCACTGCATCTCTGTCTCCTCCTTTCTTGCGTCTCTCTCATCTCCCTATCTCTCTCTTTTTCTCCTATTTTATTACTAGACGCAGAGCTCAACCCTCGCGTCCAAGCACTTCCTTAAACGTGATCTTTGCGTAATTGTGTTAACGCAACGCGGAGCACGTGCTTGCGTCTGCGTTCTTCCTGTAGTATGAATTGAACGCAGGTCTCAGACCCTGCGTTGTGACATCCACGCGACGCGACCCCCGCGTCTGCGACCCCTGCGTCTTCATTTTCCATTTTTCTGATTCATCCTTTCTCCTCCTCTTTTTATATAATATCTGTTATTGAACGCGTTGGTTACCTAGATTCCAGAGCTTGAGATTTTCCGGTGTTTCTTGAAGTTTTAGGCGAGTGTTCTCGCTTTCTTTTTGGATCTTCCCGCTTTATCATGTTGACTAGTATTGTATTATTTTTCTGGCATACTTGCATATATCATGTTGTCACTTATCACCTGCCTAACATCACCTCCCAGTCATATGTCTCATGTCACCTGATATACTACTATTTGATACTTGCCCCGCTATGATATATTGATACTTGGCTTAAGATTGTCACATTTACGGGAACCCTGTACTTATTATCCTGTATCATATACAGTGACTTGAATTTATACTACTCATGTACTCTTGATCTCATGAAATCCTAATCATACCTTGCACCTGCTATTCCCGTAAACTGATAATTGCATAATAAGCTATAAAAATGGACAATTTGCATCGGGTCGGGGAAACTTGCGGCTATCAACATATGTTCGTGTTTACAGTGGTACTAAGTATGTTGTGCAACTAAAACTTCCGGTCTGACCTGTGGGCCTCCAGGCGACCGAGGGGAGTGCTGGCTCCCTCCTTCCTGATACCATCTTGATAAGGGCATTCTATAAAACTCTCCTGTACGCTTTGCGGTTGGTTCCGAGCACCAGTAACGGAACGTCCTGGACCGTGTCTCGGGTATGCACGGGACCCACTATAAATATTGTTCATTGATACCCCCGTTGGTTTCCAATAACAGTCTCGATTTACTCATATGTAGATATATGTATGCTGGGACACTATTACACATACATAGACATATGAGTAGAACGAGTAATAAGTATAAATATTAAAAATAGTAGCAATAGATTTATGCAGGCCTTATCACTTTCATTTCATATCTCCATTTCATGCTTACTATATATGTACATTCGACACAGTTCTTGATGCTTAATACTGTTTGGTTATATCAACGCACCCATATACTTATCTCTGCACGACACTTGGCATTCACCTGAATATGTGTTAGGAATTTTCTGACTCTCTTGGACTTGCATGTTCAGATTCTGAAGCTTGAACTGAAGCAGAACCCTCCACCGAAGATCAAGCTTATCTCTCAGAGCAGGCTAACTTGTCCTAGCTCCTTCTGTTCCTGAACCTTCCTGCAAGCTTTGGGATCTTCTTCTCAGCCCGTGAGCACCTTTTTACTGTACAAATTGTAATTTTTACTTTTGTACCTAGCTGTGATATAATGTACATGTACTAATATATCACGCTATGTGATAACTTTGTAATTCTTATGTTGGAATGTATATTGCTACGTGCTTCCGTACTCTTTTACTTGCCTGTGCTGATGCTTATCGTATATACGTGAGGGTATTTCTGACTTACGTATATACGTCGTAGTATCGTCTCCGAACCCGCCGGATCGGGGCGTTACAGGTTGGTATCAGAGCCAGGCTCTCAAACCTACAGTACAACCAAACTGCAAATTAATGGGATCTTAATTTGCAATTAGAATACATGAGTTTCGGTTATACATTTCAACTACAATATACAAAGTTATCCATTCCTTCTTGATATTCCTTTCCTTGATTCCTAAAGTCCATCTATCTTTTGCTTTCACTCCTCTTTTCAGACTTCTTTTACCAACATAGATATAGATAGAAGGGCAGGACGTAACAACTCCGGGCAACCACAGGACGGACCCGCAGGGGGAAATGCAGATATCCTAAGAGTTATCAAAAATATGGTGGAGAATCAATAAAGGCAAACCAAACTCCTTCGGCAAGGGTTGATAACAACTCCTCAGGAACGAAGGCCGGGCAACGTGTCAGACTTCAAGCGGTTAACAGCCGGCAATATTTATAGGGGGAGAGAGACCGCTAGATGCCGAGCAATGAATAATCGACACCACAAATCTCTTGAAGGCAGCACGGGTTTCAGAGGAAGATCAGGTGGAGGTCGCCAAGATCCAACTAAAGGATGTGGTTAGAACCTGATGGCTAGCTGAAAAAGTGAGACTGGATAAACCCATCACTTGGGACCAGTTCTTAAAAGCTTTTATAATAGATTCTTTCCTACTACAGCTCAGAAGGAGATGGAAGAGCAATTCATTCGACTTCAACAATGGAATCGATCTGTTGATGAATATGCTGCTGAGTTCTTAAGGCTGAGTCGTTTTGCTCCGTATATGATAACTGACGAAGAAAAACAGGCAAGCAGATTTCAACAGGGCTTACAAATGAATATTCAAGTCCTTTTGATTTCCCGACAACTGAAAACTTATTCCCAGGTCCTCACTGTAGCTCGAGAGGTGGAGCGAGGACTGGAGAAAAAGAATCTTGATCAGATGAGAAAGCAGGTCATGTAGAGGCCATTTCAACAACTAGGCAGATGAGGTCCAGTCAGAGCTGCAAAAGCCCCAATAATTAGGAGACCATTTCGATCGGCCCCTCTTCAGATAACTCAGACACCTCCTATATGTGCTTATTGCCAGAGGACAGGCCACACGCAGCAGGAGTGCCGTAGGGCAAATGGGTTATGCCTGGCATGTGGGTCTGATGATCGCACAATAGAAGGCTGTCCCCATAAGAGAACTGGGATGATGAACCGAACCTTACCGGCACCTCCAGTAGCTATTGGACAGAGGAACCCAGGACCAGTGGTTAAGAGAACCCCTCTCCCTCCACGACAACAAGTTTTTCGCCCAGCTCCAATGGGAGGCAGAACAACAGCAGGTCGTGGAAGGGGACAAGCCTATAACTTGACAGCGGAAGAGGTCCAAACTTCTGGAGAGGTGGTAACAGGTAAGATCATGGTGCACTCTAAACCTGTTTTAGCCCTCTTTGATTCTGGCGCTTCTTATTGTTACATATCAGATAGTTTCACTATTTTGAACTATATACCTGTTGAATATTTAGACCACCAGTGGGAGATTAGTACCGGTAATAAGGTAGTCATCTCCGATAGAATTTGTATAGATTGTCCGGTGGAACTGTGTAACAAGACATTGGTAGTGGATATGCTCGTACTAGATACGAAAGGGTACGACATAATCTTAGGCATGACTTGGCTCAACAAATACCATGCGGTTATTGATTGTCGAAACAAGAAAGTTCTTTTCAGAATACCGCTTCAGCCTGAGTTCCAATTTGAGGGAGAACATAAGCCTGCCAAGGGTAAAATACAGATGACTACTGCTGAGATTCAGAAAAAGGGAGCACTAGTTTGGAATGAGTTTCCAGAAGTATTTAAAGAGATCTCAGGACTTTCACCCGATAGAATAATTGAGTTCTCCATTGATATCATTCCGGGCACAGTCCTAATATCTAAAGCCCCATACAAAATGGCACCCACTGAGTTGAAGTTCTAAAGAGGCAGTTACAGGAATATTCTGACAAGGAATTGATTAGACCGAGTACTTCATCATAGGGAGCTCCTACTATTGACCAACAAGAAAGATGGTGGTAAGTGATTATGTATAGACTACAGAGAATTAAACAAAGTTACTATCAAGAATAAATATCCTTACCAAGAATTGATGATCTTTTTGATCAACTTCATGGGGCCTGAGTGTTTTTGAAATTGGATTTACAATCGAGTTATCATCAACTAAAAGTGAAGAAAGAAGATATTCCGAAGACAGCATTCCGAACTCGCTATGGTCATTATGAATTTCTAGTCATGCCCTTCGGAGTGACCAATGCCCAACAGTCTTTATGGATTTGATGAACCGAGTTTTCTCGTCATATTTAGACCAGTTTGTCGTGGTGTTCATCGACGATATCTTGATATATTCTAAAAATGATAGAGAGCATGCAGAACCCTTGAGGATAGTGCTACAGACTCTCCGGCAGGAACAACTTTATGCTAAGTAAAGCAAGTGTGAGTTCTAGTTAGACCATATAACTTTCTTGAGTCATATAGTTTCAAAAGAAGGAATTTCAGTTGACCCTAGTAAGATCCAGGCAGTAAAAGATTGGCCAATCCCAATGACAGTAACAGAAATTAAAAGCTTTATTGGATTAGCTGGATATTACAGGAGATTTGTCTAAGACTTCTCCAAAATCGCAGCCCCATTAACAAAACTCACCAGAAAAGGAGAAAGGTATCTATGGTCAGAGGAATGTACTACAGCATTCTAACAATTAAAGGAAAGACTGATTTCAGCTCCAATCTTGAAGATTCCCTCAGGAATAGGAGGGATGGTTATATATAGTGATGCATCCGGAAAAGGCCTAGGATGTATATTAATGCAGCATGGTCATGTCATAGCTTATGCATCTAGGCAATTGAAACCACATGAGAGAAATTATCCAAACCATGACTTAGAATTGGCAGCGGTAATATTTGCGTTGAAGATCTGGAGACACTACCTTCTGGGGGACAAAGTATTAATCTATACTGATCATAAGAGTCTTAAGTATATATTTACACAGAAAGAATTAAACATGAGGCAAAAGCGGTGGCTTGAATTGATGGCCGACTATAACATAGACTTACAGTACCATCCTGGTAAGGGCAATACAGTTCTAGATGCATTAAGAAGGAGACCAGAGAACGAAGTATTATTACAACTTACTCAACAGAAGGAATTGCTTCGGGAAATCATAAAGTTGGACTTAATCCTAATACAAGGAACTGATGAGTCAGGTCAGTTAATGAGCTTCCTGATTCAACCAACCCTGATAAATGAAATTAAGGAAGCTCAAAAGGAAGACCTCAGATTACAGAAATTTAGAGCTCAAATAGAAGCTGGATTAAGGACGGATATCCGTATTCATTCGAATGGTTCGGTAACAGAATCTGTGTACCACAAGGGGAAGTTCGGCAGAAAGTTTTGACAGAGGCACACAGTTGTAGACACTACCCCTTCTCTATGATGACGATACTCTTATGATACTACTAAGAATGAGTTAAATTCTTAATAAGTCTAACGCATATAGTGTGGAGGGTATAACATCCAGCTGTAGTACCCTTAGAGGATTTACTTACATGAGAGAAACTGTGATGTCAGCGGTTAGTGGGGCAGGGCTGGCCCCTAGAAACTTTCATGAGTCAGTTACTGTGAGCATGACCATTAACACTCAATCCTCTCACTCAATAGATGATGACTTAATGTGTGTTTTTTATCAATATCTGATTAAAGAGACCTAAATCAAGGTGTAGTCCATTATATTTCTCAAGTAGCGATGAATTCACTAAGAATAAATTCAAGGCCGCAAGCTATTTACCCCCACTCCACAGTATAAGGTTGCCCAACCTTATTTGTGTTTTATGTTTACTGATTTGTATTTTTGATTTATTTACATCGTGTTGTTTTATTCTGTCTTCCCTGAAACTCAAGCTTTTCGGGGGACTGTTGGATTTTGAATTAAAATAAAAGAAAAAAGATTTCATTTCAAATTTTGTTTTACTAAGTCAACATTGACCAAGTCTCAGAATCTAAGTCAGTTGAGAAAATCTTTCAACTGCTCGGATTTTCTGATGGAGCTGTTACAACAACTGGGGTTTTAAGGTTATAAATAGAACCCTACCTCAGTTCTCAACACATAGTTCTCATTTTCTCTTCTTTTTCTTTGAAATTTCTTTTGAGGCCTACTCTTCATGTGAAGGGCTTCAACCGAAATTAAAATTTCTTCTCTTTTCTTTATTTTTGGACAACCATTCTGAATATGAGCAGAGGCCTGGTGCTACTTCCGAGCTCAGGGTGCTGGTGATTCCGGGAGAGTTTTTATCCCTAGTTGACGGGGCCAATTCGACGTCCGGATGAGAGAACCGACCATTTGTCTTTTAGGACAGTATGTCGCACGACTACATCTCCCAGGCCAGCGATCTTACTTTTTATATTAATTTTGTTACATGTTTAGTAATTAATACACATTTAATTTGATTTGTGCTAAGTTTTAATTATTGTGTGTTTTTAATTTAAAAGAAAATAAGGATAAAATTTCTAACAAGTACATGCTATTTTGAATGTTATGGTCTAAGAGTGAAGGACATTGTATGTGATTTCACTAAAAGTTTTTGAAAATTTTCATCATATCGATTCTTTAAATACAGAGGAAGTGCATAATTGTGTTTTGCAAAAGATGAAAATTCGTGATATTGTTTCATGATTTATCCGGCATGAAACAAGAACATAAGAAGGCAGTTACAACCTTGCAGTTATTTTGTCATTCGAGTAGAGTATGCAAAGTGAATTTGAACTGTGCAATTCCAAGAACAAATTCAAAATGTGATATCAATATTCATCTATTTAGATTGAAAACATGCACTTGCATTTAAGTTGTGCTAACTATACATTCCCTAAAACAGAGCACAATCTAAAAGGGAAAAAGGTATATGAAAACGGTTCTTCATGATCAAGTCTCACTTCTTTGTGTGCGCACGGTAAAGAGCACAAAAGTTGAAAATGCCATTCTCATGAGAATCTCAATTGGTTGATTGCTTACTGTTT
Source organism: Agave tequilana (assembly GCA_038442645.1). NCBI lineage: Eukaryota > Viridiplantae > Streptophyta > Magnoliopsida > Asparagales > Asparagaceae > Agave > Agave tequilana. Next base: position 69,391 of record JAVJIF010009169.1, on the reverse strand, counting down.
AATAGGTGGCTGGGCCACTTTAAAAGTGGGAGGACCCTGAGACTGCAATAACTAAGCTCCCTCATTAGCTTTTTGATCCAAAATAAAGAAAGGCGAAGGGAGGGATTAAAACTAAACTAAGGGCCTGTTTGTTTCTCACTTTTAGGGTGAGAAACATACTGTTCATGTTGGGAAGATGAAGAATTAAACAATGAATATTTGAGCTGAATTAAGGCGAGATCCGTCGATAGAATCAACTGGATAATGGTTGGAATGTGTTCTCCTTCCATTGGGGATGAAGGTGGTATATTCACATGTTTAATTCTGTTTTTGAATAAATGAGATATTCAAGTCTAAAGTTAGCCTAATTCAAAAGTTAATAGAGACTAAAGGTAGCTAAAAACATTTAGTCCCACAGTGGATGTCGAGTGGACTTTGAAGTGTTTAAATAAAGGAAAATGAGAACAAAAGGTGTGCGCTTTGGATACTTGGAGTTTTCGCGTACGATTGGGGGAAAATCATGCCCACACTTGCGCGCTGCCGCCTGGGCCTGGGCTTGGATCTAACCCGGTCCGATTCTTTTTGAATCGGGCCACATGAGTACGGTGCTATAACGGGTCTTGACCTACTCCGCTACCCGAAACCGCTGCAGTGGTTACTGTCTGGAACAGTTGCAATAGTTTAAATAGGAACCGTCGCAACTGTTCCTGGACATTTTTGCCCTCCAACAAACTCCTAGGAGCGCAATAAATAGCGCTCCTTTCCGTGATTCTAAACACACTAAAAAAACAGAGAACAACAAAGATCCTCTCCTCTCCCTCTGAATTTAGATTTTTTGAATAAAGATCTGAAAAAGATTCATTCTGAAAGAAGGCTCAGAAAATTCAACAGATTCTTAAATAAAAATTATTGTCTGAATATGTGACTTTTAAGATAAATATTCTTCTTTCTCCCTCATTTCCTACAGTGGATAATTCTTCAAATTTAAGACAAATATTCTCTCAGAAATTTGTCTTCGTCCTGCTACATTTGAAATTCCTGTGAAGGTACTGATTGACTATTATTTGACTGTACGGTGATTTAGTAGTGCTATCCAAATACCATGAAAGAGTGCTTTATCTTGGGAGACAAGCGTCCAGTATCCGTTAGCACCGTAGCGAGGGACGTAATTGTCTTAAGAAGATTCGCTTATGCGTACCTCACTTCAATTGCTGTATAAGTGAATGAACGTTCTTTATACAGGGGTTATACAAAAATAATTATGCACAAAAATATTACTATATATTGAGACTGACTAATACTAATCAAATTGGAATTTAACTAAGGTAATTGAAAGGTGGTTCTGTAATTAAGGAACGTTCTACTGTTTGGAAAACCTCCCGCTTGATATTCACCGATCTGGCCAATTAGATCGGTGACATTGATTAGTTGTCAGATTTATTCTTGTATCTAATATTCTTAAGACAATTAATTTTTTGAAGTTACTTACTTCTATTCTACTTGAATTTGTAGAAAATGTCTGAGACTAATCAAGACAGTACTAGTAAGGCACCAAACATGCAAATTCAGATATTGATACCTGCTCCACTTCCTAACCGAAGCCGAAGAAGCCAGGAAAATTCGATGGCACTGAATTCAAGAGGTGGCAACATAAGATGCTCTTCTACTAGGCCACTCTGCATTTGGCCAAATTCCTACAAGCGGATCTACCGGAACCTGGAACTGATCGGAACTCTATCCTTGCAGTTGATGCATGGACACAAAGTGATTTTCTTTGCTACAATTACATTTTAAATAGACTAGTGACTCTCTTTACATTGTCTACAATCCTATCACAACAACAAAGAAGTTATGGGCAAGTCTTGATAAGAAGTACAAGACTGAGGATACCGGTACCAAGAAGTTCATCGTGAGACGATTTCTGGAGTACAAGATGGTGGAGTAACAAGACTGTGATCAGTCAGGTACAAGAATTTCAACTTATCTTGCACGAGATAGAGGCTGAAGGTATGAATCTACCTGAAACTTTTCAGGTTGCTACTATCGTGGAGAAACTCCCACCTGCGTGGAGATATTTCAAGAACTACGTAAAGCACAAGGAGCTGAAGTTGGAAGATCTCATTATGAAGCTTCGGATTGAAAAGGACAATCTTAAGTCCGAGAAAAGGAGCAACATGAATTTAAGGCCAATGTCATCGAAGACTCAAAAGAAAAAGCGTCTACTTTCAAAGGCTTAAAGCGAAAAAAACTACTCAGGGGGTACAAATGTAAGGACCAAGAAAGAAAAAACAAGCGCTTTAAGGAAACTTGCAATATATACAACAAAGAGGGATACAAGATAAATGAATATCGCAGTCGTCCCAAAAAGAATAAGAAGAATCATCCACAGGCAAACCTGACCGATCATGTGTCGGCTGTGGTGTTAGAGATGAATCTGACAACCAACAACAAAGATTGATGGGACACTAGGGCTACTCGGTACATCTACTCTGAGAAAACATTATTCTATGAATATCAAAAACTAGAGAAAGATGAGCAACTCAGCCATCTCCAAGGTTGAGGGAAAAAGAAAGGTCATCCAAAAGTGGACATCTGAGAAGGAGCTCACTCTAATTGATGTACTAAATGTTTCAGATATCCACAAGAACCTGATCTCTGGATCGATCCTGAGTAAGAAAGGTTTTAGAATAGTTTTCGAATCAGATAAGTTTGTACTTACTAAGGGTGGGATGTATGTGGGTAAGAGTTATCTTATTGATAACCTATTTAAGGCTAATGTTGCTGTAGTGAACAAAAAGTCCGTGTATCTGTACTCTAAGCTCATCAATAAAGGAAAAACTTCTATTTATTTGCTTGAGTCTCCTATTTTATGGCATGCTAGATTAGGATATGTAAATTACAAGTCTTTGCAAAACTTGTCTATTAGGATATATTCCTTAATTCAACTTGAAAGAAATTCGTAAGTGCAAAATTTGTGTTATAAGTTCGTGAAAAATTCATTTCACTCAATTGATCGAAATACAGAACCTTTATGGTTAATTCATAGCGACTTGCGTGACTTAAAATTTGCTCCAACAAGAGGCCAAAAAAAGTATTTTATTACTATCATTGATAACTGTACAAGATACTATTATGTCTATCTACTAAACAGTAAGGATGAGACAATGAATATGTTTATAACATATAATGCTAAAGTTGAGAATCAACTCAACAAAAATATAAATATTCTAAAATTCGATCGAGGCGGAGAATATGAATCAAATGAATTTAGTGAGTTGTGTGCTAAATTTGGTATAATCCACCAAAATACAACACTATATACTCTAGCAAAATGAGATTGTTGAACGGAAGAACAAAACTTTGAAGGAGACGGTCAATTCCATACTCGTAAGTTCTGCAGCTCCACAGAACTTGTGGGGGGAAGCTCTGTTAACTGCAAATTATATTTTAAATAGAGTATCCTACAAGAAACTTGGTATTATACCATTTGAGTTATGGCATGGAAGGGCACCTTACTACCATATCTCAAAATGTGGGGTGCCTTGCAAAGGTACTAGCACCACTGCCGAAAAAGACTAAGTTAGGAGGAAGAACAATGGAATGTATATTTATAGGATATGTCTTGAATAACAGTGCCTATAGATTTCTAGTACATAAATCAAAAATACCGGATATTCATGTAAACATGATTATCGAATTTAGAGATGCTGTATTCTTTGAAGACATCTTTCCATCCAAACGGGAAGAAGAGAAGATTTCTGAGAAAAAAACACATGAGATGACATTCAGGGTGAAAGTCCCAAGAAACAAATTGTTAATGCAGAAGTTGAACCAAGAAGAAGTCAGAGATCAAGAATCTCAAAATCTTATGGTTCAGCTTCGTAGCATATGCTATTGAAAGCGAGTCTCAAATATTTAAAGAGGCTATGTCTACCTCAGAAGCACAAATGTGAAAAGAAACTACAAATAGCGAATTAGAATCCATCCTAAGCAATCATACTTGAGAATTGACAAACTTACTTCCTGGCAGTAAACCAATTGAGAGTAAGTGGATTTTCAAAAAAAATTAAAACCCGATAGATCTATCGATAAATACAAGGTTAGATTAGTAGCCAGGGGTTATCGATAAAAGGAAGGACTTGACTACTTCGATACTTATTCACCAGTAATAAGAATAACTTCCATTTGGATGTTAATTGTAATTGTAGTATTGCACGACTTAGATATTCATCAAATGGATGTCAAGACTGCATTCTTAAATAGTAAATTAAATGAAAAAATATATATGGAGCAACCTGAAGGATTTATAGTCAAGAGCCAAGAACATAAAGTATGTAAATTGGTTAAATCCTTATACGGTTTAAAGCAGGATCCAAAATAATGGCATGAGAAATTTGATAGTGTCATGACAAAAAATGGATTCACTATCAATGAATGCGATAAGTGTGTATACACTAAAACAGTTGGAGATGCATGTATCATTATTTGTCTATATGTAGATGACATACTAATATTTGGGACTAATATTGAAGTTATTAAGTCCACTAAAAGAATGTTATCGAACAATTTTGATATGAAGGATCTCGGGGTTGCTGAGGTAATTTTAGGAATTAAAATCACAAGAACACCAGATGGAATCAGTTTATCTCAATCTCACTACGTAGATAAGATGATAGAAAGATTCAAGGAGCATGGGATAAAAGAGAATACAAATCTTTTTCTCCCACACATCTGCCTTCGCAAGAATATAAATACTGGAGATAACAGTTGAAGTATTCTCAGATTATCTAAAGTCTAATATATTTAATGAATTACTAGACCTGATATTGCTTACGCTATAAGCAAATTAAGTAGATACACTAGTAACCCTAGTGATGATCATTGGATTGCTCTACTATGAGTATTAGGTTACGTATGACATACCAAGGATAATGCCTTGAGGTATGGACAATATTTACCTGTAGTTGAAGGATACAACGATGCTAATTGAATTGTATATTTTGAACAAATAAAATCAACTAGCGGATACGTATTTACTCTTGGAGGCGCAACAGTATCTTGAAAATCTTTAAAACAAACATGTATTGCCCATTCCACAATGGAATTGAAATTCATAACCTTAGATAAGGCTGAAGAAGAAGTAGAATGACTTTGATAATTTTTGAAAGATATACCATTATGGCCAAAGCCAGTGCCTACCATATGCATTCACTGCGATAATCAAACAGCGATATCTAGGGCACAAAATTTTATATATAACGATAAGTTTAGACATATTCGTCATAAACATAATACCGTTAAACAATTCTCTCAAATAGAATTATCTCAATTGACTTTGTATTATCAAAAGATAATTTAGCGGATCCGTTACTAAAGGTTTAAGCGGAGAGCGAATAAACTGCGCATCAAGGGGATGGGTCTAAAAGCCTAACCTTACCGAGTAAGCTTAATTAAAACCTCATTTAGCGACTGGAGATCTCACAGACTAAGTTCAAGAGAAAAAACTAGTTATGATTGACTCAGAGAGTAAGCACTTAGGAGCTTGACTCTAACCTATTCCTATGGTACACCCAAGTGCTTTCTACAAGTGGATTAAAAATAAGCTTAACGCTTTTAATAATGCCTATATTTTGTTATTAAAAGAAGTAGGATATAGTAGACTACTATTTATAGGACGATCACCTATGTGAGTATAGAGCTGGGTCGGCTCTTTGAGAATCTCTATAGAGGCTGTGATTCCCTAAAAAACTCTCTGAAACTAAGAATGTTCAGGGCCAAAATAGACACAACTGAGAATCAAAGTTAATTTTGAAAAGTTATTGTGTGAAACTTGTTGACTTGGCTTACGCTAACAGCTAATAGTTCAAAACTTAGTTCACTGATTAGCCAGTAAGTCCGATAAAACTTTCACTATGAAAGGTTCAAGACCTATTTCACCTATTCTTATGCAGTTTCTTTTCTAAAGTACATTTCACTATAGAGTCAGTCTCTTTATGTGTCAATTCCTTGAATCTCCATTCATTGTGGGAGATTATTAGAAAAATGAAGAATTAAACAGTGAATCTTTGAGATCCGTTGATAGAATCAATAGGATAATGGTTGGAGTGTGTTCTCCTTCCATTGGGAATAAACGTGGTATATTCACATGTTCAATTTCATTTTTGAATGAATGAGATATTCAAGTCTAAAGTTAACCTAATTCAAAAGCTAAAGGGGACTAAAGGTAGCAAAAATATTTAATCCCATATTGGATGTGGAGTGGACTTTGAAGTGGTTAAATAGAGAAAAATGGGAATAAAGGGCGTGCCCTTTGGGTACTTGGAGTTTTCACGCACGATTGGGGGAAACCATGCTCACACGCACGCGCGTGCTGCCGCCCACCCGGTCCGGAGCTGGAGCCAAAGCTTGGGTTCGGGTCCGCCCGCCCCGCCCCGCCCCGCCCGGAGCCAGAGCCAGAGCCGGAGCCGGAGCTCGGGTTCAGGTGTGGGCCCGGGCCCGAGCTTGGGCTTGGGCTTGGGCTTGGGCGCGGATCCAACCCTATCCGGTTATTTTTGAACCGGGCAACACGGGTACGGTGCTACAACAGGTCTTGACTCGCTCTTCTACCCGAATCCGTGCGCTGCAACGGTTGAAGAAACCGCTACAGCGATTCCTGTCTGGAACAGTTGTAACTGTTCATACAGGAACCATTGCAACTGTTCCTGGATATTTTTGTCCTCCAGCAGACTCCCAAGAGGGCTATAAATAATGCTCCTTACAGTGATTCTAAACGCACCGAAAAACAGAGAACAACATAGATTTTCTCCTCTCCTCTTTCTCTGAATTCGGATTTTTTGAATAAAATCTGAAAAAGATTCATTTTGAAAGAAGGCTAAACAAATTCAACAGATTCTTAAATAAAAAATTGTTATCTAAATCTGTGACTTCTTAAGATAAATATTCTTCTTTCTCTCTCATTTCTCTACAGTGGATAATCCTCCAAATTTAAGGCAAATATTCTCTTAGAAATTTGTCTTCGTCCTTCTGTATTGAAATTTCTATGAAGGTACTGATTGACTACTATTTGACTGTACAGTGATTTGGTAGTGCTATCCAAATATCGTGAAGAAGTGTTATATCTTGAGAGACTAGCGTCCAGTATCCTGTTAGCATCGTAGCGGGGGACGTAATTGTTATAAGGAGATTCGCTACATACGTACCTCACTCCAATTGCTGTATAAGTGAATGGACGTTCTTTTATACAGGGGTTACACTGAAATATTTATGCTCATAAATATTACTGTATATTGAGACTGACTAATACTAGTCAAATTGGAATTTAACTAAGGTAATTGAAAGGTGGTTCTATAATTAAGGAACGTTCTACTGAATGGAAAACCTCCCACCTGATATTCACCGACCTGGCCAATTAGATCGATAACATTGCTTAGTTGTCAGATTTATTCCTACATCTTACAGTTCACTCATGCTAGCTCATCAATTTTGTAGGTTGTATTTAGTTGGATACTGTTAGAAACGGGTCATCATTATGCTGGTTTCCACGTATTGCTGAGTTGGACTCTCTCGAATTCGTCATGCAGAAGCTTGAAATGGGGCAAATTTCTGTAACACGCGGGGCCCGTGTGTTCCGTTACACGTGAAAGTTGTCCGATTTGAACCGCAAATTTTCAAATTTTGAGCTTTGAAACAAACGTAAACTTGAAGAGCCAACATTCCTTTCCTCAAGAAAAAACACACTAAAGGGAGGACATTATTGTTTTGGCTCTCATATGAAAGAATTCAAGTGGGGGCAAGTCACGGTATAATTCACAAAGGTCCCATATTAACCCATAATGACGTTTTTTTTGTGCCTTTTTTAGGTAAAAGGGAGACCAACATCAAGAGAGAAGTGACACCATTACTAAAAGGAATAATCAAGGAATAAGACTACCCAGCTGAAAGAAAAGGGCTCTCATGCAGTTTAAAGGTAGTGTTAGTCAAATATGAAAAAATTTCCTTTTAGATCCCTGTAGCGGTTAGATATTTTTGTGCGAAATTGTTTACCAAGACAAGAAAGAGTTTCAAGCTCTCTCTCTCTCTCTCTCTCTCTCTCTCTCTCTCTCTATATATATATATATATATATATATATATATATATATATATATATATATATAATATAAGAAAAATGAGAACAGGAGGCAAGTCCGTTCTATGTCACACTCAAAACTCAAGTTTTCAATTAAATTTTCAAGACCGCACCTTATGATCTCCATATTTTAAGTTATACACATATAAAAAATCACCTGATTTGAAGTTTGTTTACTCCATTGTCTTTGGGTTCAAACATTAACGGTTTTTTAACAATAGAATAAAATGAAATGATTAGATCAATGAGTAAACGATCTTCAAATCACTTGATTTTTTATGTGTACATTTAGAACATGAAGATGATAATATGCGATTAGATCGTGAAAAAAATTCGAGAGATATGATTTTTGAGTATGACATAGGATGAAGTTGTCTCCTGTATCAGCTGATTTAAATATTCCACTCTCTCTTTCTCTCTTTATATATATATTATATACACACACACACACATATTTCAACAAATCAAAGTGGTTTATTGATAAGACTTTATTTTGTCACACTAAAGGTCATTGATTCAAAGTTTGTCAAAGACAAACTGAGAATAATTTTTTATCTAATTAATTCTTCATAGGTACGAACTATTTGGGCTTGGGTTGGGGTCTGGTTAATATAGCCAAGACCTTTGGCCTCCCTATAATGAATCCGGACAAGTGTCTTGAGCTGGATTTATGGAATCTGAATAGGAGACTCTTCATTGGATACATTGAAAAGGATAACTCTTGGGTTGGCACACATTAAAAGTGACTCTTGGGCTAAATTTATTGACGCTGGACAAGACTTTTGCGCTACCCTCATTAAGGGAGAGTGACCCTTGGGCCGGTCTAGGAGTTATATAAATAAGACTCTTGAGCTTAATTGTAGAACACTAAGAAAACCAAAAGAAGGAAGAGAATTTGTAGTTTCAAAAGAGTACAATTTTCAATTATAAGAAGTGTGTCCAAGCTCATCAGTAGAGCCTTGTCATGCGTCAAATTGAGGATGCCACTTGCCTGATCAGATCGAGATCACTGGAGAATCTTGTTGGTGTACACCAATATTCTTCAATTGTTGTTCCTGGAGGCACTTTGGCTTTGAGATTCTTGCATCAGAATAGGTCAAATATTGCTTCAAGCATAACGTTCAAGGACACACACAATTCTACTACAGAAGTTTTGATTTTCACTTTCAAGAAAAATCATTTCATTTTTCCTTTTGTTCTAACAATCTTGAAGTAATATTCTTTGATAGATATGGACCTTGCTAAGACTATTGGAGTGGATTGCCTGAAACTGAAAAACTTTGACGGAACAAATTTCAATGCTTGACGTCATAAAGTTATGTTTGGGATGAAACTTCTAAAGATTTACTATGTTATTCAAGGAGAGAACCCGAATTGAAGAGGAGTTCAAGAAGACTGGCAGATATTACAACTGTGGCAAGTAAGGTCATTTTGTTAAGATCTGTAAAGCACCAAAAAAGGAAGAGAAGAAGGAAGCTTACAATGTCAACCAAATCAACAACTTTGTTGCTATGCTATTCCAGGTGACATCTCCCTTCAACAACTCTGATTGGCGGTTAGATATAGGTGCTATTTGCTATGTCTGCTCTAACAAAGATCTCAAAGTGTGGGGATGTCATGCCTACATTCGGATACCAGATATAAGGAGGCCAAAGCTCGATCCTAAGGCAAACATGTGCGTATTTTTTGGTTTTGCTGAAAATAATGATGCATGCAGATTTTTGGATCTTTGCACCAACTCTATCATCAAATCTCAGGTTTCAGAGTTCTTTGAGAATAAGTTTATCAAGGATAAACGCTTATCGCTCAAAGATATAAAAATGCTGAAAAGTCAATTGCGCCAGATGAATCAATCTCTCTAGAAGCTAAAGATGTTGATGCTGAAGAGGAAACTCCAGAAGTTATAAAGCCACCTTCCAAGCATATCAGGAAGCAGGACTTTGGCAATGACTTCATTACCTATAACATAGAAGGAGATCTACAAACTTTCCAAGAAGCAATGCAGTTTAAAGATGCTTTTCTCTGAAGGAAGTCATAAAGGACGAAATAGACACTTTGATCCAAAACCACACTTGAGAATTGGTGGATATTCCAGAAGGTTCAAACGTTATCAGCTGCAAGTGGATTTTCAGAAGAAACCTGTGACTTGATGGTATCATAGAAAAGCACAAGGTGAGACCGATGACAAAAGGCTTCTCTCGAAAAGAAGGTATTGACTTCTTCAATATTTATGCACCAGCTTGCAGAATTACTACCATCAGAGTGTTGATTACATGGGCGATCATCAAGAAGTTCAACATTCACCAAATAGACGTGAAGCCAGTTTTTTTAAATGAAGATCTCACTAAAAAATTTATGTGGAGAGACCAGAAGGACTTGATGCTCGTATAGATAAAGTATGCAAGCTAACAAAGTCTTTATATGATCTTAAGTAAGCTCCAAAATTCTGGCACGAGAAATTTGACTAGACTGTTCGTAGCAACAGATATCGACTCAGTGAATCTGAAAGTGCCTTAATATCAAGGTTGCTGAAGGAAAGATAGTAATGATATGTCTTTATGTAAATGACATGAGAATCATCGAGACAGACTTAAAGATAGTGAAATCTACCAAGAAATATCTTTCGATCCAGTTCATCATGAAGGGTCTTGGACCTACAACATGATTCTTGAAATCAAGATCCTGTACACAAAAGATGGAATTGGATTGTCTTAATCTCATTACATAAAGAATTTGTTGAAGAAATATGACTACTTCGACCTATCAAAATTGTTCTTGCCATATAACTACAATAAGAAGCTTCAACCCACCCAACACTGAAAGACTGATAAGACAGTTAGAGTACTCAAAAATTATTGATAGTCTTATATATGCAATGAGCTGCACATGACCAGACATAACATTCTGTATTAGAATGCTTAGCAAATTTACAAGCAATCCTGAAAAATCTCACTAGAATGCTATTTAGAGATTGAAGAGGCTGAGTGGTTCAATTGTTTCTTCGAGACATTCCGTTGAAAGAATTGCAAGGTGTATTTACTCTCTATTGTGATAATCAAGGAATGGCTGCTATGATAGTAAATTCATTATTTAACAAAAAGAAATGGACCATTCGTGATGGGGGCATCGAGTCAACTTCTTTTTGTTTTGAGTCAGAGTATGCATTTTCTTTTATTTAGTAGTCTTTGTTTGTTTTACTCTTGTGTTTTATTTTAATCCCACATAAACTGACAAAGGGAATTGAATAAGTTGTAAGTCTATTTAAAGTCTCCATTGTTTTCAAAAGTACACTAGAATTTTGAAAAAAATATTTTAGAGTTTTTTTTCTCTGAGGGGTGTGCCTCCTATGTCAGAATGTGAAGCTCTAACTATAAAGAAAAAATCGAGTGTGTGGTGTAAAGCGGCGTGAGATAAAGATTGATGAGCATGCGAAATGAAGTGGCGTGAGGTCGCGAGGTGAAAGGTTTTTTTATTTATCCATTAGGTAATCATTAGCTATTTCTTTTATCTCTCATCTGTTTTCAAAATCCATAAACCCCCTCTTTTGTTTCACATCAATTTGTTTGAAGCACTGCTATTTGCACCGAATCATCTCAGTGATTGATATCCGATCTTCATAGAGTACTGCAGATCCTTTGACTAAAGGCTTGAAAAAAAATTAGTCGAAAGGACTTTCCACTGGAATGTGTCTCAAATTACTGTAAGCCTTATATATATATATATATATATATATATATATATATATATATATATATATATATATATATATATATATATATATATATATCAAGTTATTAGTTCAAAGCTCATGCTAATTATAATAAGATGTTTGGTTCAAAAATAAGTAAACTTGCTTGCATATTTCTTACCATTTGAAAGGATAGCTTTTAAGCTTTAACGAGTCCAGAGCATTTCGGATGCGGTGTTGGATAGGAAATATACCTAAAGAACTCACCTATGCTTGGATGAAGATTTGATCGTCTCCTATAAGAACTTATAGAAGGTAGTTAAAGCCCTCACAAAAAGCAGGACATGCACATGCCCATAAATGTGCAAGCACTAAGGCGAGGTTGTGATTCAAAGTGATAACTATCACAGTTGGATTTTAATCTTGTGTGACCGCTGGATTGTAAGAAAAGTATTGGTTCAAGACTAAGTTTATCATGCACCTATCTTCTATTCCGTTGGTCTAAATAAGATTCAAGTTCTTATGACATCTATCTTATGCACAATGATTTAAACGTTGATAGTTTGTAAACTTGTGGGGATTGTTAGATATTTTTGTGCAAAAATTATTTTCCAAAAGAAGAAAGAGTTTTCAAACTATATATATATATATATATATATATATATATATATATATATATATATATATATATATATATATATATATATATATATATATATATTTCAACAAATCAAAATGGTTCATTGTTAAGACTTTATTTTGCCACACTAAAGGTCTTCAAAGCTTGCCAAAGGCAATATGAGAATATTTTTTATCTAATTAACTTCCTATATGTACAAACTATTTGGGCTTTGACTTGGGCCGAGTCTAGTTAATGTAACCATGATTTTTGGTCTCCGTATAATGAATTTGAACAAGTCTCTTGGGCTGAATTAATTGAATCTGGATAAGTCCCTTGAACTTCCCGCGATAGACTTGTGTCATTCCGGAAGGATTCGAGGCCGAATTCTTCCCACTTAAATACAACCCTATGAAGTCCGAATGCAATCCATTTCGTTATAGTTGATCTACATTATTTCAAGTAGCTAAAATTAGAAGTCATGTATTTTTAAGTACTTTTTTCTATCCATCAAGCTTGCGCAAAATGGACAACCAAACATAGCATATTGCTTAGATCTACGTTTTTAGACATGCAAATTCTCAATCCGACCATTTCATCATGATCTAAACACTTAAAAATTCTCACAAACTAATTTTTGTTAGATTTCAAATATTCTCTATACTGTTAAACTAACCAACTCATTATTTCGACCGTCTATTTTGCGCATACATGATGGACATGTAAAAAATATTCAAAATAGATGATTTTTGATTTTTAATTACTTAAAATAAAATAGATCAACTTCAATGGAGTGGTTCTTGCATTCTGATTTCATAGGGCTGTATTTGAGTAGGAAGGATTCGGCTTCGAATCCTTCCGGAATGACACAAGTCTATCTCTCTCATTAAGAGATGAAGACTCTTGGAGTGGATTCAATGAATTTGAAAAAGTCCCTTGAACTTTTCATATTAAGAGATGGAGACTTTTGGTTAGATTCATGGAACCTGAACAACTTGGGGTGCACTCATAAAAGTGACTGTTGGGATGGATTTATTGAAGTTGGACAAGTCTCTTGGGTTACCCCAATTAAGGGAGGGTGATCATTGGACTGGTTCAGGAGTTCTATAAATGGATTACTTGAGCTTAATTGTAGATCACCAAGAAAACTAAAATGAAAGAAGAGAGTTGGTAGTTTCAGAAGAGTACAGTTTTCAATTACAAGAAGTGTGTTCAAGCCCGCCAATAGATCCTTGTCTCGTGTCAGACTGAAGAAGTTACTTGCCTGATCAGATCAAGGAGATCACCAGAGAATCAGGTTGGTACACGTCAGAATTCTTCAACTGCTATTCCTGGGAGCAGTTTGGTTTTGGGAGCCTTGCATCAGAATAAGTCAAATATTGCTTCAATAACAACATTCAAAGACGCACAATTGCTTTACTAAATAAGTTTTAATTTTTAATTTCAAGAAAAGTCCACTCCCTTCTAGTCTAATTTTTCTTTTGGTCTGACACCTTCCCCAAGGAAAGCACACCAAAGGAAGGACACCATTATTGTTTTGGCTCTCTTATAACAGAATTCAGATGGGGAGCAAGTCACAGTTCACGAAGGTCCCACATTAGCCCACAATGACATTTTCATTTTTTGGCTTTTTTAGATAAAAGGATGACCAACATCAAGAGAAAAGTGATACCATTACTAAAAGGAATAATTGAGGAATAAAACTACTCACAATTGAAAGAAAATGGCTCTCATGCAGTTAAAAGGTAGTGTTGGTTAGTCAAATATGAAAAGATTTTCCTTTTAGATCCATGGAACTACCATCCTTAAAAAGGATAATGATCTAAATTCCATGATGCAATTCCTCACTCTCTTCAATATTAGATTGTGAGAACCTTGTCATTTTCCTCATACGCATCTTCAGCGCGATATTTTGTGGCATGGAGTCGTTTGTGTTGAAATGTGATTCGAATATTTAGTGGATACGTGCGTTGGGGGTTGAAAACTGAAGGTCAGATATATATAATTACTCTAATTTATGAAATGAAAGGATGTATTCGTACCACTTTGGTGAGATTTCGAAGATCATATTATCTTATACATAGAGTTTCTCATGACAAACAAAGGAGGAGAAAATAAAGAAAAGCTTCTGTAAGGTGTTGGAACTTCTCATATTTCTTACTGTCAGAATCTGTCACATAATATTCAAAGCGACGACGATTATCTTAAATAGAGAGATAGGTTATGAGTTTTTTCTCTAGAAATCATGTAAATGGTTGAAGGTTTGAAACTATAAGGTAATCTAGATGAAACATGACAATGTGTACAATTCTTTTCTATTTTCTTTACTGTAATAGTGAAGTCACTCTGTGGCTTTCCTTGTGAGATGCACACTTTTGTGTCCTTGATCGAACTCGTAAGGCTTCCACTGAGCTCTTGATAATCAATTTTTAACGTTTTGAGTTACAGAAATGATATCCGTAGTGCAAATTTAAACTGCGTACACCTAACCCTTCTTAAATTTCATGATGACAAGAGCCTCCTGCACTGGCCAGCCCTTTATTCACTAGTCCTCTGAGATCTAAAATGTTTTCCCAAAAAAAAAAAAAAAAAATCTTGAAATCCATTTTTTTAAAAAGAAAATGATTGTCATATAAATGTTCAAATTGAGGTGAAATTAGCCATATCTATAGAAAGAATGTGCATAACATGGTCTATGTCAATCTCAAACTTAAATGTTATCCCAAATTTTTTTTTTTTTTTTGGCTAATACAAATCCCTCGTGTCTATACATCACCCTTAGTGACCAAGTCCGGACATTAATTCTCTTCACGAAATATATGTGAGATATAATAAATCTCCCAACATTTGAATGACAATATTCCCCTTTGTAAAAATTTATTTCAGAAAATAATTGCAAGAACTGAGAACTGGGCATCACAAAGATTTCCTTGTATATGATTGCTAACTGGTCACTAAGGGTGGCTACCTTTCAACCTCAAGTATTCCTTCTACATGATATAATTATATAAGCTCAAGCATGCATTTTAAAAAATATCTAGATGCCCTCCAAGGTCTATTCTCACTCATGATCTAAAAGGATCTCAAACAGAAATTGTTCACTGGCTTTGTTTGTGTGATTTTATCTAAACAACTTGTTTTTTTTTTTAATCAAGTACTTTAGTAGAGTACCATTGTATTGTGATTGTTGAATGATGTAAACCCTAATGAGGAATCTTGTTCTTATTATATTTTTGACAAATCCATGATAGTAATTAAGGTCCTTTTCAAGGGATATGTTTGTTTATGTTATCTAGCGTAGAAGCTTACGGCTGATGTTTTGCAACTTGTCCTAATAAAAACTCATCAAGTTGTATCAAGTTGGTAATAGTTGCATCTGGGGAAGGTTGTGTTCTCATTAATTTCCAATTTAAAGACATTGTCTCTTACTTTTCCTCTGAACTGGCATCCAAATTGAATTTATAAATATATATGTTAAAATCGTAAGAACTTGGGGGGCTATTTGTTTGTAGCCTATACGCCATCCGCGCTCGATATGACTTTGATATCATTTGTAAGGACTTGGAACATCACCTTAAAAGACTAGATTTCTAAGTGGAGTAATCTAAATCCTTATATATCAAAACTATTCCCTTGTCTGGCCAATATGAGACTATTTGTTTGCACAAATCTTAACAAAAATGAATGTAATTTCTCATCTTTTTACCCGAGAGATACCAGATGTTATTTATTTGAATAAAATTGATTTGGTAAAATACACGAGGAGTAGTGTAATTCAAGAGGGATGACGTCTACGTGTTACAGAACCCTTTATCAAACTGTAAGCTTAGTTTCGATTGTCAATCTGTTATAAGTGACAAAAGTTGTTTGTTTTAAAACGCTTGATCAAAATAATAAGCCATTTTCTTGTTTTAATAGCTAACGATTACATCTTTTTAAAATTCTACTAGGCTAAGATTTTTCCAAAGTTAAGGTGACAAAAGTCAGAGACCACTTAAATTTGGAAATAAAAGCTAAAATGGATTTGAAAGAGAATGTTATGTGGTGTGTTCTACATATGATTCCACATGTATGCATATTGCACTTTGAGCTAGCTTCTCCTTTCTTGGACATTTTCCGTTTGCTAAAAGATGAAATAATTATTATTGAATAATTAAATAAACAAAAGAGAGAAAAAAGAATACAAGAAATTCATCTGCATAGTATAATAGCAATAATAAGGAGAGAGAAAAGTGGGGGATTTTAAAAGCAAAAGTAGTTTACAAAAAGGCGGGGGGTAAAAGTGAGCTATTTGTCCATGATTTTCTACGAACGAGAGAGAGAATTTTAAAAAACAAAAATAGTTTACAAAAGGTGGGGGCAAAGTGAGCTATTTGTCCATGATCTCTACTTGCCCCTCTGCTTCTTTCTCTTCTTCCTACTTAAAAACAGCTTCTTTCAAGTTGGAAATGGTGACTGGAGTTCCTCCGGAACTTAGGGTTCCTATTCACCTCGAAATTCGTGCCAAGCTTCACTGAGTTTCACTTCTTCCTGTGATTCCAAGGTCCAAACTTTGTATTTCTTTTTTTCTTTTCCAGGCAAATTTGGGTATAGATTTCTTTTGGGCTGCTTCAATCCCACCTCTTTTATCGAGTATTAGATTATAAGAGACATTTTTAGCTATTTCTGTAGCCTCTTTATGACCCCTCTTGATGTTATTAGTTTGTTTTACTGAAGTTGTGGTTGTATGAAACCTCTGTTATTCGAACTGCAATAAGTGGATTATCTTTTTATCAGTTTCTTTTTTAGACCGGCAAGGTATTTATAGCTGAAATTTTCAGGGTGCTCTACACGGGGAATTAGTCTTTTGATATTGGAAACTTTTATTGTTGGAAAATATGAGAAGAGTTTTAGTAGGCAAAGTGCTTGTATCATTTTATCCTTTCTGACATGCAACATGAGTGGAATTTGTGTAAACTGAAGTAGAACTCAGTTTTCGTAGATTGAAATTTGACATGCAGACAAGAGTGGAATTTGGTGCGTTTTTAAGTTACAAATTTCTGTATTCAGAGGCCTGAATAACAGATAGCTATTGATTTTGGAATGGTCAATTTAGATTACTATTATGTTGATATGTGAAAATTGGTGGGCAGTTGGTTATATGAGGAATGACTATCAATAAGGATTTTTTGCTGATTAAGCTGGCGAGTTGATGTGATCCTTTTTTTTTTTTTTTTTTGGCAAGGAAGCAAGTTTTATCATAATAAGTGATAGGAATCTGAGAATAGAATACTATCATTGACATATACACATGATTTAGAACATGAATATAGTTTTTTTTAAAAATAAAATCATGAGTAAGTCTTACTCGAGATGTAACTCTTCTTTTTGGTGATTAATGAATTTATTTGTTTCAGATGAAAGGATGCTTAGAGGGCATAAAAATAGTAGAAACTAAGTAGACTTATTTTCTTTTCTTCCCTTCAACTTTCCTGATAAAAAAGGTTTTATTAGATATAACCCCCAGTTAAGTGCATTAAACTGTTTATTGCCACTTGGTTCTCATCAATAATTCACATTCCTCCTTCACTAAGCTCTTTGGTCTAACTGATTAGTGAAGCTAATATGGAAGTTATACGGGCAGGGACCAGGAGGTTATAAAAGTGAATATAATCAGAAAAGCTATCCAGTCCAAGATTCTGAACTTGCTCATATGCCCGTAAACAAACCAGTTGATTAAATTTTTGTTTATCTAACTTATAGTTGTGTTGAATTTATTTTTAAGAAAAAACTTGACTTGCATTAAAGAGGAAGTTTTTTTTATATTTCAATCTAATTTTATGATGTGCGTAGATCTATCTGTTGGTAAAATGAGTAAAATCATATTATTTTCCTTAACTTCTTGTATCTCGGTTTGCTTCGTATTTTCTCTGTTCTTATAACTGTTGTACCTTTATGCACACTAATAATTTTTTCTTCTTAGTGCAGTCCAAATAGTATGATATCACCAACTCAATTTGACTCCTGTAGGAGTATGGCAATGTATGAAACACGCCACCAAATTAGCATGTGGGATGACTCCTTTAAAGCTGAAAGTAGTCAAAATACTGATTCATCCACAGTTGTCGAGGCAGAAGTGAAACTTGACAATAGGGTGAGCTCTTTTACTCTCTTTTGATTGTAGAATTACAGTACATTGCAGCTATATTCTTCCTATTTGGTGATAATATGTACGTTTGATAATGCTTTTGCAGTTAGAGGATGCTTTGATTGAAATGTTAGGGCCTTCGAAACAATATGAGCAAGAAGCAAACAAGCCTGCGGACAAAGTAAGCAGGCCAAAATTCATGAGAAATCTAATTTTCTCATCTCAATTGCAAGCCATTGAATTATGTAAACCGCTCTGGTTGCTGAAACTTGAGGCCTTCTAATGATTGAAGATTATTTTTAAGAAGTACTGATCTGATTAATGCATGCATAAAAATAAATTTGTGAAAGCTTTGACCTGATTTGTTTCACAAATTTATTTTTAACCAATACTCCAGCTAGCAAACTATATATTCACCTAATTTTTTGCTTCTATGTCTCTTGATTAATGTTTCTGACTTGCTATACTTCTGTTTGGAATAAATAATGCCATTCTGAATGTTACTGGGTAAAAAAGTGATCTCTTTGTGCAGGTATTAAGACGACTTGCACAAAATAAAGAGGCTGCCCGCAAAAGTCGTTTACGAAAGAAGGTAGTTACAGAAAAGAAAAGACATCTAATGTTTGCATTCACAGTGCACACAAACACAGGCATCCTAAATGAGTGTTATCAAGATACATTAGTAAAATAGACTTAACTTTATTCTCTACCTATAGGCTTACATTCAACAACTAGAGTCAAGTCGTATAAAGCTGGTTCAGATTGAGCAGGAGCTTCAGCGGACTAGAAGGCAGGTACTGACTGTTTTTCTTCTTTCTTTTACTGTCTTATTTTATTAACAGAGTAGCTAATAAGGTGAAATCTGCGTTGCAGGGTTTGTACATAGGTGGACATTCAGGAGATTCTTCCCTGGGCTTGTCAGGATCTGTTAATTCAGGTACACTTATTATTCTAGTTTTCTTTCTTTATTTATTTAATTTTTTAATATCTAGGACCAGCATTGGCTATGTTACACCTAATTTTCTCAACATGTGGGAATGCTTTTGAAGTAGCTTGTGCTAACTGCTGCATAACTTAGGCATTCCTTTGAAGCTTTTGAATATTAAAAGCACTAATAATTTGTATCTAGATGTTTGTTTTTTTGGCATCTTCTCATTTTGCATCAATTTCTGTATTGTTGTTACGAGTATATGATGCCTATTTCAAGTATATCATCTGGTGTTCACGTTCACATTTGTGTCTCAAGACCCCAACTTGTGTGCATTTTGAGGTAGAAGATATTTTCTTGAAAAACATTTCACTTATTAATTGTGTAAGATGACTTTGTACCTGTGCTAGTTTGGAACACTATAAGGTTTTTCTACCCCTTGTTTCCAAACTATTATTTTGAGAGATATGATGTGGTCATAAGCATGTGAACACTTGACCTGATCATCTCTCTTATATATAATGTTGATTGGTGTTTCTCCTTTTTCTTCTGGATAACTATGAAAAATTCATAGAAATAAGGCATTGCTAAGTGACTATGTTTTGACATGTCATCCTTTATCCTTCACAAAGGCAATGGAATGTAAATATATCAGAGCACAAAACTGCCTCTTTCACGCACCCGGTTTCTCCATCGTTTTATGGCATTTGGTTAATACAAGCATGCAGTATTAGAAATTTTTTTAACAATGTCTCAAAACTTTATTATCCTTAAATATCCGGTGCGAACTATTTAAAATTTTAAATAGATCTGGTTTTAATTTTTCTTTCTTCTTTATTCGACTGATAAAAATCATAAGATGCCTATGCAATTTCCCTCTTCGCCATGCCTATGTCTGCTATCTGCAGCACAATGATTAATCAAATTCCTTCTCAATTGTGTTCTTGACTGTACTCCTTGAGTTCTTGTAGGAGTTGCTGTTTTTGAGATGGAATATGGACATTGGGTTGAAGAACAGAATAAGCATGTTAGTGAACTTAGGGCTGCACTGCAAGCAAGAGTATCTGATATTGAACTTCGGATGCTTGTAGAAAATGGAATGAGACACTACGATGACCTCTTCCGTATAAAAGCTATTGCTGCCAAGTCTGATGTTTTCTATCTTATGTCTGGCATGTGGAGATCATCTGTGGAACGTTTTTTCCTCTGGATTGGAGGGTTTCGACCTTCAGAGCTTCTAAAGGTGATTTAGCTTGATTTCAGGATACATCAAGCCTATATTGTGGTTATCTTTTTGGTTTCCATTATTTTGCATGTGACTATCTCCCTGCCCTGCTATCTATCTGCTACTGTGCATGATTCAGATATTGACAAGCTTCACTGGATACATCTTAATTATATTGCATGATGCCTGTTGGTATCTTGGGCACTAGAGAGTTCGCTTAGTGCATATATTCTTATTAGGTTACAACGGACTTGTCCTTATCTTTGCATATATTGGTCATCACCAGAAGGTCATGTTTCTGAGCTTAAATCATATTGTAATATATACACAGTAGACCATCTGGTATTCTAAATTGTCAATGCATGCACTTTCTTATTGTAGACAACATTTGTAATGGCTTCAAACCAAAAATCAGTACAGGTTCTTGTTCATCTCGTGACTACAAATGGAAAAGGTTTCACTAGCAGGCCATGTTTCAGAGCCTTAATCCCATCCGTGTAAATTAAGTAGTGGGCCATCTGATATTCTTAACTGTTGACACATGTTGACTTACTGTAAACATCTGCAATGGCTACAATGAAACAAATACAACTACAATAACGACAAAGCCTTATCCCAAAATCTTTAGGGTCTTACAGTTGTAATGGCCACAAACCTAAACTACACAGGTTTGTTAGTTTATTTTGCATCTTATGACGACAGTTGAAAAGGTTTATTTAGCAGGTTGACTAAACAATTCTTTAGAAGCATCCTAACTTTTTAAATTTTGCGCTCCACATTACTTTAGGATACACTTTACGTTCTCTATTTACATGGTTTAAATGTAAATTTAGTCTTATTCTGAAACCATTTGATTTGCCTTTGAAGCAATCAAACTACTTGATTGTGTTTTCATTGCAATTTGAGATGTTCTTGATCTATGCAAATGTTGATCTCAATTTCCATCAGCTGATGTGTAAGCATTTGTTGCATTTGTCCGGTTAGGATTTCTCTATATGTCAAGAAATATATTCTATGTTTCTTTGTAGAGAAATATATATTGATCTTTGGAGGATGCTGCATGAATTTCTTTCAATCCTTGCTCATCTGCTTCTACTGTGATTTAACAGATTCTCTCTCCACAACTGGACCCTCTGACGGATCAACAACTCATGGCCGTGTATAACCTGCAGCAATCATCTCAACAAGCTGAAGACGCTCTTTCCCAGGGATTGGATAAACTTGAGCAAACTCTTACCGAAACGATAGCATCAGATCCTTTAGATGCTTCTGGAGTGGCAAACTATGTGGGTCAGATGACTAAAGCAATGGGGAAGTTGGATGCTCTTGAAAGCTTCGTCAACCAGGTAATATTTCATATTCTTTCCTCTGCTCATCAGTTATCAGTATCCATTTTCTTTGACGTTCATTCAATAAAAATGCCACAAAAATAATGTTTAAGTTTCTAAGGCGATCACCCTAAAAAAAAAGTTTCCAAGGCGATCAACTGTTTACTTGACAGGAAAGGTCTTGTCTTAGCTGAAGGTTTAAAAATTAGATTCATGGAGGAATTTCACAATTGTTGTTGTTGTTGATTTACTTTCATTTTGGCTTGCTCTAATCTACTTCAAAAGTTACTGGGCTGCCGCTTTTGTATTCCATCCAACTTTCATCATGTCTTATTTGTGTTAGCTTCCACACAGTCAATGAAAAACTTGTTTCCTCCAAGAAACTTTTGTGGCAAGGTCTTCTCATGTCCATAGTGACCTTAGAAATAGATCCTAAGCTGTACTAGTTTCTGTATGGTCCATGATCCAAATCTGAGAAGCCGTATCAATTTTTTTCTATGGATTTTCTTCTCAAGTGGAAGAGTTGTCCAAATCCAACAGTTTCTGTTGAGATGATGAATATGAAAAATAATATTTATCAAAATCCTGATGTGTAACAGGCGGACCATCTGCGGCAGCAGGCACTTCAACAAATGTATCGGATTCTAACAACCCGCCAAGCAGCACGTGCCCTACTTGTCTTGGGTGACTATCTCCAGCGCCTCCGTGCCCTGAGCTCACTCTGGGCAGCTCGCCCCCGTGAACCAGCATAGACTTCAGTGTTACTCTACACCCACACCTTTTAATTTAATTTAATTTTTTCCCTTTTTCTGGCTACTATAAATGTATATTAATAAGTAGGCCATTCGGACTCTTGAAGGTGTGTTAGATGATGGGAGGGAAATGTGTAAATATTTGGCTTCTTGTATGATAGTTAAGGTGCTTCCCATTTGTGTACAAGTGAAATGTATAGTTTGAGCTACTTGCAGGTATATTATTATTGTGTAATATTTCATATAATATTTAGTTTGGAATGCAAGGAAGGTTAAGAGGTGACCTGTGCTGATAATTTTGTTGGGATTCGTGGATTTAAGAAATTTCTGAATGACGGGGTGTGTACATAACTTCCTTATGAAAAGCGATGTTCAATCAATTTCTACTGTCATTTTTTTTTGTTAGGAAGGGCTTAGTGAATTTTTTTTCTTTTCCACATTTTTTGCCCAATGTAACTCTATTTGTTAGTGTTGATGATCTGAAAGAATAATTTACTAGATTTTCAACCTTTAGGTCCATTATGCGTGATGTGGATGCTTGTTTAGGGATTGTTATGTAAAATTCATTTTGCGCATTGATGTTGTTAGCCTATACTAGACTGTCAACGGACTCGCTATTTGCAAGATTATGCAGCTGTCTACATAAACATTAGTCATAGTATCACAATGCTACATTCTTCCTCAGTAGTTTATCAATTGGAGAGCCAAGATAATCCGTCTCCGAGGAAACTCTTGCATGGTAATCATGATAACAAAAGGCTGGTGAAAAATGTTGTGCTCGGAGACAACAACCCTTAGAAGATCCAACCTGATCTCAATCACCAAGAACAATGAAAAACAATTAGAAGAACAGCCAATCGCAAAAACCAGATCTAACGAGGTTCGGCCAACCTGCCTACGTCCTCTGGGCAATTCACGGAGAGAGTTTTCTTTATGGAAGATGGATTACAATAGCTCTGGATCTCTATCAACACAAGAGAGTCCGCAGCTATACTTTGTCTAGACTCACTTCAACCTAAAAAATACAATTAGAGCTTAAATACATAACTTCCCGAAATAGCATATTTCGCCCAGACCCGACTGTCGGTCGACCGATCCGGTCGACCGGCTCCTTCTTACGGTCGACCGAAACAAACAGAAAGTCGGGTTGCTTACAGAGACCCTCTTCGGTCGACCGGTCCGGTCGACCGAAGCAACCTGGGAGCAAACCTGTGCACTTCGTGCACGTCGGTCGACCGGTCCGGTCGACCGACCTCTGTCTTTTCTGCTGCTGCTTCTTTTTCCTGCCTGCTGTTCCGTCGCCTTTCGTCGTAGACTCCTTGGCAATCTTCAACAGCACCTGGCATGACTTCACTTCCTCTACTGTACTCTCTCCTCCAACAATTCTCCACCTCGGTGAAGATTGTTAAATCTGAGCCGAACACCGACTCGATTGCGGCTGCACCAATCTGGTTGCCTACGTACCCCTTGCCCAAGGGATCAAGCCATCCGTAGTTCATCCACATGAGCTTCAGCAAGCTCAATTCACCTGAAGAATATGGAACAAGTCTTTGCAGTGCGCAAACTTTACTCCCGACACCACCTTTGTAAGCATATCGGCCGGATTCTCCGAAGTATGAATCTTCAATAAATTGATGTCATCTTCCTCCAGAATCTCCCGAACAAAGTGATACCTGACATCGATGTGCTTCGTCCTTGCGTGGTAGACTTGGTTCCTTGCCAAATAAATGGCACTCATACTGTCACAGTGTATCTTCAAGATCTCCTGTTCCACTCCAAGTCATCTAGCAATCCCTGAAGCCAAATCGCCTCCTTCATGGCCTCGGTCAAGGCCATATACTCTGCCTCTGTAGTCGACAATGCGACTGTGGACTGAAGTGTGGAGCGCCAACTCACCGGTGCCTGCGAGAATGTGAATACATACCCCGTCGTCGACCGGCGTTTGTCAAGATCACCTGCATAGTCCGAATCCACGTACCCTATGCATTCTTGCTTCCCAGTGTTGTCCTTCTCAAACACGAGGCCTACATCAACAGTACCCTTGATGTACCTCAGGATCCACTTCACTGCTTCCCAATGACCCTGACCTGGATCATGCATATATCTGCTAACCATGGAAACTGCCTGTGATAGATCCGGCTTGTACACACCATTGCATACATCAAGCTTCCCACTGCATTGGCATATGGTACATGAGTCATATGCTCACGCTCCTGAACACTCCTTGGAGACATCTTCGCTGACAACTTGAAGTGCGGCGCCATTGGTGTACTTACAGTCTTTGTATCTTTTCCGATATTAAATCTCTGCAGTACCTTCTCCAGATAGCCCTTCTGAGTCAAGCTAATCCTGCCAGCTTCCCTGTCCCTTGTGATCTCCATACCCAATACTTTCCTTGCTTCCCCCAGGTCCTTCATCTCGAACTCAGACGATAAAGTCTTCTTCAGAGAATCAATTGCAGATCTTGACCTAGAAGCAATTAGCATATCATCTACGTAAAGTAGTAGATAGACATACTCACCAGATGGTAACTTGTTGTAGTACACACATGGATCATAATGGCTTCTTGTGTACTTCTTCTTCCTGATGAAGCTGTCAAATCGCTTGTACCATTGTCTTGGAGACTGCTTCAAACCGTACAACGATTTCTTCAGCTTGCATACCAACTCCTCTTTCCCTGCAGTTTTGTAACCTGTGGGCTGAGTCATGTAGATCTCCTCCTCAAGATCGCCGTGGAGAAAGGCGGTCTTCACATCAAGTTGGTCAAGGTCCAACTCGTTCTGTGCCACCAAGGCCAATAGGATCCGAATAGACGAGTGTTTTACAACTGGGGAGAACACCTCGTTGTAGTCGATCCCTTCTCTCTGTGCGTAGCCTTTAGCCACCAGCCTTGCCTTGTAGCGCACTTTGTCTTCTTGGAGTGATCCCTGCTTCTTAGCAAATACCCACTTACACCCTATGGCTTTCTTCCCCTTGGGCAACTTGGTCAGTTCCCATGTGTTGTTCTTATAAAGAGACTGCATCTCTTCATTCATGGCCCCTTTCCATAACTCCGCTTCTGAACTGATTTCAGCTTCCCTGAAAGTAGATGGAATGGCTTCTTCAACAACTGGAAGTGCATGTGCAATCACCATGTCTGTAGTGAGCCAGCCAGGTCTCCTAGTATTCCTCCTTGGTCTTCCAACTGCAGTGGGATCTGGAACTGTATCCATAACCTGTTCCTGATCCTCTTCAACAACCTCAACATCTTCTTCTGCAACTTGATCACCTCCCTGTGTCACCTCAGGAATGATCCTCACAGATACTGAGTCTTCTAGAGATGGTGGATCTGCATCACTCTCCACCTGCTGCAATAGCTCCTTGGTCTTCTTAGTCTCCACCTGCTGAGAGACTGTAGGCTTCATCATCGAGGCCTCATCAAAAGTGACATCTCTGCTGATTATGAATTTGTTGTCCTGTTGGTCCCAGATCTTGAACCCCTTGGTTCCTTTCTTGAAGCCAACAAACACACCTTTCTTCGCTCTCGGATCCAATTTGTCTTCTTTACGTGATAGTAGGCTGGACATCCAAATATCCTGAGCACATCATAATCTCCTGCAGCTTTACCCGACCAAGCTTCAAGGGGGGTCTTTCCCCCTATTGCAGACGACGGCAACCTATTGACGAGATGGCATGCATACCCCAAAGCTTCAGCCCAGAACTTCTTTGGTAATCCTGCATTTGACAATATGCACCGAACCTTCTCTAGCAAAGTTCGGTTCATTCTTTCAGCCACCCCATTCTGTTGCGGAGTTTCCCTTACTGTGAAGTGCCTCTCTATGCCCTCATCAAGACATAGCTTCTGGAAAGGGTCTGACTTGTACTCTCCTCCGTTGTCAGAACGAAGGACCTTGACTTTTCTTCCTGTACTCCTTTCCTGATTAACCTTCCACTTCACAAACAATTCTAGGACTTCATTCTTGTGTCGCATGGTGTACACCCAGCACCGCCTAGAATAATCATCGATAAACGACACAAAGTAATGGGTTCCCCCTATTGATGCAGTCTTTGTGGGTCCCCATACGTCCGTGTGAACATAATCAAGAATGTCTTCGGTGCAGTGTGAAGCTGTACCAAACTTCACCTTCGTCTTCTTGCCTATGATGCAATGTTCACACAGATCCAGTTTGCAGGTCTCTGCACCCTTCAGCAGCCCTTTCCTCACAAGAGCTTGCATAGATTTCTCCCCTGCATGTCCCAGCCTCATGTGCCATAGCCGGGTTAGATCTTCCTTCTGACTGGTCGAAGTTGCCACCTGGCCTGTCACTGTACTACCCTTCAAGTAATACAAATTGTTCCTGCGGTTGGCCTTCAACACCACCATTGAGCCCTTCGTCATTTTAAGAACACCTTCTTTAATAGACACTCCGAGCCCTAATGATTCCAAAGCACCCACTGAGATCAAGTTCCTCTTCAGCTGAGGGACATATCTCACTTCCTTCAGCTCCCTTACCATCCCGTCGAACATCCTGATAGGAATTGTGCCTACACCCTCCATGATGCATGGATGGTCATCGCCCATAACGACCGAACATCCCTCCAGCTTCTCAAGACTAGTAAACCAATCTCGATTAGGGCATACATGATATGTAGCACCTGTGTCCAGGATCCACTCGTTTTCCCCCGAGTAACCTACAACAGGAGTAGTAACTGAAAACGAGAATACCGAAGAATCTGAATCTGAATCCTCTGCCTGTGATTTACTGCTAGCAGCCTTTGTCACTCTTGCCAGATTTGCCTCAGATTTTGATTCCTTCTTCTTCCCCTTGTACTTTGGACAGTCAACTTTCCAGTGCCCAAACTCTTTGCAATACATGCACTGGTCTTTCTTAAGATCCCTTAAGCCCGGTCTTGACTTCGATCTTCCTCTCACCTCCTTGCCTTTCCTTGATGAGCTCCTGCCTCTTACCTCCAAAGCCTCTGCTGATGAACTAGATCTCCCAGAATGTTTCTCATTCTTCCTTTTCTCATAACTCATCAGTGCTGACGATATCTCATCATAGTCTAAGGTTTGCCTTCCATTTATGAATGTCATTGTAAATATCTCATACTCCTCCGGTGGAAGAGAGTTCAGGAGAACGACTGACTTATCTTCCTCACTTATAATGGCATCCACATTTAGCAAATCCGTAAGAAGCTTTGTAAACCTGTTGAGGTGCTCATTTACTGTGCTTCCCCTCTGCATCCTGAACAAATACAGCTTGCTCTTAAGCTGCAGCCTTGACTCCACGCTCTTTGTCAGGTACTTCTTCTCGAGGGTATTCCACATATCCTTTGCTGACTTCTCATGTTGAACAGAATATTTGATATCTTATGACAAACATGAGCGAATCAGGCCACATGCCGACCTGTTCATTTTTGCCCACTCATCATCAGTGGTAGTATCCTTCTTCTTCTCCAAAAGGAGCGTGTCCTCGAGGTTCTGTGCATTCAATGCATCCATAACCTCACACCTCCACATCCCGAAATTGTTAGTTCCATTGAACTTAACAACTTCAATCCTAGAGTTGTTCATTGTTTTAACAGACTTAGATTCCTCTGCCATTGAGATCCTTTCCTTGACCCTCTAACTATGCGGAAGATCAAATACTTGCAAAATAGATCTATTTCTGAGATAAAAAAGTGATTTTTACCTCTACCTTGAAACCCTAGCTTGAGTTTCTCACCAGATCTATTCCACCCCTGATGCAACGAGCCCTCTCTGCGTCCACCTGAGATCGACACACGATCTCCTTAAACACCAATGCATCTGACCTGAGATCGACACACGATCTCCACCTGATCAAATCTGGAGCCCTTAGAATCTTCAGAATATCCCAAGCGTAACCTGGCTCTGATACCACTTGTTGTGCTCGGAGACAACAACCCTTAGAAGATCCAACCTGATCTCAATCACCAAGAACAATGAAAAACAAACTAGAAGAACAGCCAATCGCAAAAACCAGATCTAACGAGGTTCGGCCAACCTGCCTACGTCCTCTGGGCAATTCACGGAGAGAGTTTTCTTTATGGAAGATGGATTACAATAGCTCTGGATCTCTATCAACACAAGAGAGTCCGCAGCTATACTTTGTCTAGACTCACTTCACCCTAAAAAATACAATTAGAGCTTAAATACATAACTTCCCGAAACAGCATATTTCGCCCAGACCCGACTGTCGGTCGACCGATCCGGTCGACCGACTCCTTCTTACGGTCGACCGATCCGGTCGACCGAAACAAACCGAAAGTCGGGTTGCTTACAGAGACCCTCTTCGGTCGACCGGTCCGGTCGACCGAAGCAACCTGGGAGCAAACCTGTGCACTTCGTGCACGTCGGTCGACCGGTCCGGTCGACCGACCTCTGTCTTTTCTGCTGCTGCTTCTTTTTCCTGCCTGCTGTTCCGTCGCCTTTCGTCGTAGACTCCTTGGCAATCTTTAACAGCACCTGGCATGACTTCACTTCCTCTACTGTACTCTCTCCTCCAACAAAAAATGTGTATTTTTACATTATTGGTCTCTTCATTTTTGGGGTTTGTTTCGTTAAGGATTTTTTAATGAAACGCTGGGGGGCTTGCTTGGCCTCACGGTTTTTTTCTCAAAAAGAAAAGCCGGTGAAAATTAGTCTGCAGCTAGAGGGTTCCCACTTTCCTGAGATCTGCATAGAAGTATAGCAAGGCACAATGGAAATCTGATAGAGCTGAACCTGAGCACGCATACAGAAAATGAAGGAAAAAAACTCAATTACACTGTATAAAAATGGGAACCATGACTGACACAAGATTTCCTTCAAAAATTTCTTTTCTTTGTTCTATTTGAGCAAATGTTTCATTACAGATGATGGGCGTAATTTTGATTCCATCCACTCTGCCTTCCTCTCCTTGCCTACTCACAATGGACCACAACACCTAACTGATTCTTCACTGATTTATTGCTCTCCTGAATCTTCACAAGTTCACAAACCCAAGATGGCATAGTCCAGTGCATCAACTTGGAAATCTGCACTCAGAAGAATAAAGCCATTTTAAAGCAAAATGTACTGTTGGTGTGATTATATGATAAACATTTAGCAGGCAAAAAGATCATTATTGAGAGAACCTGCATCATCTTTGGTGAAGCACGTTGGTGGTTTTATTCTGAAGACGTTTCCATGAAGTCCTCCTTTCCCAGCTAGGACCCCGAGGTCGGCAATAATGACAACAGTCTGTAAATTCATCTCCAGAACGAAGAAGCTTGCACTTCAACAAAAAGAATACGTACATAAAATACAAGTCAAGTCATGTTGGAATCATACCCTTCAGCTTCTCAAACAATACTGATGTCTCTGCCTTGGCTGGAGTCTTCTCATTTCTATCGGTCACCAGCTCCATCCCCAACATGAGCCCCCTTCCTCTCACATCTCCAATGACTGAGAAGAAGACAATAGTAGCTGATGAAAAGATTCCGCTCCTTGCTGGATAATTTGTTTGATAATTCAAGTGCTGGCAAATGGTATGTTTGGCTTAAAATGAAGATGATGTGATGATAAACAAAATAAAATCTTTTTTTTTTTTGAGGAGCACAAGTAAAATCTATTGTGTGGTTACTATAACATGACATCCATTTTGCATTGATTTATATATCACTGTTTCTGAGAAATACGTTTTATGTCACTGTTATTTTTATCGTTGTGCACCGAGGATGTGGGAGGAGCTGGGCGTGCAGGTCTAGGCGAAACGAAAAGAGATTAGATGAATCTGGGGTTCAAACCCTAGAGAGAGCTCCCACTCAAATATACATATTTCTGTGATCTGCTTCCACTATCAAAATTTGCATTCTCATGTTTCCCATGAAAAAAGAAGTCTGGTTTGTGCACAAACTGCCCTTTCTTTGCCTCTCTCAACTGCATGAGAGTCTGTAACCATGCAAAATCAGCTGAACACATTTTCACTATAGCTTAGTTAGTACAGTGATTACTACCTGCCCTAGACTATTCAATCAAATTCCTGCCCCCAGTTTACCCACAAAATCGAATATTGCCCTCGTTTGTTATGATAAATCTCATGCTCGGACTAGTCATTAACAAACTCTGAGTCCACATGGCCAGTTAACTAACCGTGTGTCCTATAAAGTAATCAGCCTGCTGAACGTTAAAATCATCCTCTTTCTAATCTCTTGATGCACATAGACAAAGTTCATAAAGAGTATCCAATTTTGATTTAACGTACATTATATGTTGATGTTACCAGCCACCTTCTTGGTATTGAGAGAGCTACAAATAGTTTTAATTGACATGATTTATGGCAAACTTATCATAGACTCATAGTAGTACTCTAGCTGAGCTAATTTTTGGTCATACTTAGTCTAAGCATATGGTCCAATAAAATTATCACTGTAACATTACCTTCATGCTTTTGCTGAAGTGCTCTCAACCACTCTACGAAATGAGTGTTGAAAATTAAACTTAATTTTAAAGAACTTTGTATAAAATGTCATAGCATGAGAATAATGTGATAATGTCTAGAAGAGTTGAAGCCTTTAGTCTTAGTCAAAATC
The DNA here is from genome assembly GCA_038442645.1 of Agave tequilana. Lineage (NCBI taxonomy): Eukaryota > Viridiplantae > Streptophyta > Magnoliopsida > Asparagales > Asparagaceae > Agave > Agave tequilana. Next base: position 38,066 of record JAVJIF010009169.1, on the reverse strand, counting down.
TATTGTCTCATGGTTAAGAAATCTAAAAGACTCTTAGAAAGATAGTAAAAGACTCTTAGGGATTTGTGTATGAAAGTATATAGAAAGTTTGGAGGTCTCCTTTGGTACCTATAATAGTCATGGAACTTTTGAGTTATAATCAAGCAATTGAGAAATAAAGAAATACAATGCAAGTTTTAGCCTCTCCTCCACATAAATAATTCCTCTTTCAATTCCTCTTCCTCACAAAATTATTTGGCCCATCAGAGCACATTGGTATCAGAGCCAAGTTAAAGAAGATGACGAATAACATATTTTCATTACAAGCCCCAAAGTTCTCCGAGAAGAACTATGAGAATTGGTGCAATCGCATGAAGGCGCTGCTCGGATTGCAAGATGCGTGAAAGATCATAGAGAAAGATTACATGGAGCCCGGAGATGAATCCACGTTGTCGCAGAATCAAAGAATACATTGGAAGCTTCAAAGAAAAAAGACCAAATGGCTCTCTCGTTCAACCACCCATCCACCAGGCCCTGGATGAACAAGCCTTCGAGAAGATCGCCCACGTCACCACCTCGAAGCAAGCTTGGGATATTTTATAAAATTCCTACAAGGGAGCTAAGAAAGCCAAAAGAGTCCGCCTCCAAAAGTTAAGAGGTGAGTTTGAAGACTTGCACATGCAATAGAATGAATCAATTTCTGATTATTATTCAAGAGTTTTGGCCATTATATATCAATTAAGGAGATATGGAGAAGTCTTGGAAGATTCTCGGGTCGTGACAAAAATCCTACGATCCTTGGATGCAATGTTTGTTTATATTGCAGTGGCCATTGAAGAAGGAAATGACATAGACTCCATGAGCATTGATGAACTCATGGGATCCTTGGAGGTACATGAAGAAAGGCTAAAGAAGAAGAAGTAAGAGTCACTAAAGTAAGCACTCCAAACAAAACTCTTCATCAAAGAAGATGCCAGAAGAAACGAAGAAAATTACAGGGGTCGAGGAAGATCAGGTCGAGGCCGAGGCCGAGGCCGAGAGGAAGAGGTGGATAATACAGATTTTATGAAGAAAAAAGTTAGTCACTTCAGTCAACAAGAGGACGAGGAAGAGGAGGGTTTTCAAACAGTTCAAGATACGAGAGACTAGTTTAATATTTCAATTGTAAGAAGTATGGCCATTTCGCTTCTAATTGTAGACATCCTGTAACAAATCATGTCGAAGAGGATGTCAATTTTGGGCCTGTTTGGTTAAGGGTGGAAGTGAGGAAGTGAAGAAGTGAGGAAGTGTTAATAGTTCCCTTTGGAATTTGAGAATTGGTTAGTAAGTTTTCCGGTGTTTGGATGTTGTTGGGAAGTGTGGTTTGAAAAATGTTATGTCTTTTCCGGTGTTTGGAGGATAATGTAGAAGTGGAAGTAGATGAGTTGACCACGAAGTTGACCGCAAAATAATATTAAGATAAAAATTAATTAAGAAAAATAAAAATTAGACTGTAATTAGAATGCAAGTAAGATTTACATGAGTAAAAAATAACGGTTTTGTGCTACAACTTATTACAAATGAGATTTACATGACCACAAAATTAACTGTAGCACTCTGAAAGTGAGGAAATGGTTGTGTAAAAGAGAAAGGAGAAAAGAAAAAGAACTTTTTCCATTTTCCTTTTTCGGTGTTTGGATGAACAACAGAAATGAGAAAAGACACTTTCCACTTCCTCACTTCCCCCAATTCCTTGAATCCAAACAGCCCCATATGGAAAGAGCAAATGAAGTTGTGGAGCCCACTGTCTTATTAGCCTACAGAAGCGAAAATAAGGATAATACAACCTTCTAATATCTTGATACCGGTGCCAGTAATCATACATGCGGACAAAATAGCATGTTTGTGGAGCTTGATGAATCAGTTAACAGCCATGTTACTTTCAGTGACTCCTCAAAAATTTCGGTGAAAGGGATAGGTAATATATTAATCCGTCTGAAGAATGAAAATCATCAATTTATTTCTAATGTTTAGTATGTGCCGAAGATGAAGAATAACATATTAAGCTTGGGGCAACTCTTAGAGAAACCGCTATGATATTCATATGCGAAATCATAGTGTTTCAATAAGAGATCCGAATTTAATTTCTAAAGTGGAGATGTCAAATTACATAATGTTTTTATTGAACATTCAAAATGATGTGATGAAGTGCTTAAAAACTTGCTTAAAAGACAATTCATAACTATGAAACTTGAGATTCGGGCATCTTAATTTTAGCAGCCTAAAGCTAGTATCTCAAAAGAGATGATGAAAAGACTCCCATCAATTGATCATGCAGTGCGATTATGTGAAGGGTGCTTGCATGGAAAGCAACATAGGAGTTCTTCAAGGGTCATCACGAGCATCGAAACTACTCCAACTTATTCACACTGATGTCTGCGGGTCAATTATTCCTATATCTCTTGGTAAGAATAAGTATTCCTCATTTTTGAGGATGATCTCAGTAGAAAGACTTAGATATATTTCTTAAAAAGAAAAATCCGAAGTATTCTTTGCTTTCAAAAGGTTCAAGATGTTCGTAGAAAAGCAAAGTGGATATCAAATTAAGGTTGTACGATCTGATCGCTGAGGAGAATTCATATCTAAGGAGTTTGAAAGCTATTGTGAAGAATAAGGCATCCATTGACCACTAACGGCCCCATATTGTAACCCGCAGCCCTAGATATACGTGTCACATTATCAGTATTTGATATGACATACATATTTGATTTGACCTTTCTATTAGTCAGACTGAACCAGTTTCAGTTCCATATATTATTTTCTAATATTTTAAAATTTTCAGAATTATTCTGAGATTTTTCTGGATTATTTTTGAAAATCTCCGAATTCGGTGTCGACCAATACTGATAATTAATTTCATAATTTTTTAATTTACAAATAGAGTTGAATTTCAAGAATCTACTTTTATATTGATCTTCAAGACCATATTTTCTACTTTCATATATTTCTGAGAATTTTTCTGAGTTATTTAAAAATCTGTCAAATCGGTGTCGACCGATCTCATCGATTGATTCTGGGATTTTTTTAATTTGCAAACTAAACTAAAATTTTGAATCTGATTTCACATTATTTTTTCTTGTAATATTTTCTATTTTACAGAATTTTTAAGAACTGTTTTGAACTGATCAAAATTTACCAAATTAAATAATATTAAATAGTTCTTTTTCTCCTTTTTTCTTCCCCAATCCTTTTCTTTTCCTTCTCGTGCAAGCCACCGAATCCATCGCCTCTTCTCCCTCTTACTTAATCTCTCTCTCCCACTCTGTCTCGCACTCCTTCCCTCTCTCTCAACTCTCTCTCTCTCTCTCTCTCTCTACAACTCTCTCACTTCCCCCTATACTCCCCTCCGCTTGCAGGCTGCGGCTGGCCTGGCACCATCGCCGGCCTGGTCAACCGGCCACTGGCCATCTCCCCTCTCTTCTCTATACTCTTATCCTCTTTCTCCCCCCATACTTTCCCTTTCTTTATCTATTTTCCTCTCTAATAATTTTTATCTCTCACTCCCTCTTCTATTCTCCCTGCTCACCACGGCCGGTGGCGGATAGACTACTATCCCCAGCAGGCCGCCGATAACCACCCAAGCCGATAGCCCCACCTTCCTCTTTCCCTCTTTCTTTTCTCTTTCTCTCTCTTTCTTTCTCCTCTCTCCTCTCTCTCCTCGTTTCTTTTCCCCCGTGCGCCGCCAGCCATGGCCGTCGTGGTGGCTGTCGGCGTTGCCCAGCCCCTGGCTGCCATCTCCTGCTCCCCTCTCTTTTTCTCTCTCATTCTCTCTCTTAATGGGTTGAAACCCATAAACCTGAACCCGAACCGAACCCATTTACCCATCGCTTATATTTTGGGTTGGGTTATAGGATCCAAACCCGTCCGTTAGCAACCCGACCCACATCCAAAACTAATAAAGGTAAAATTTCATAAAACCCTATGACAATTTATAATATTTACAAATTTAGCCTGTTCATTACATATTTAACTCTTTTTTGATTTTAGTATTCGGGTGATATCTTGAGCATACGGAGTCCAATTTAGATGATTCTTGAGCCATCGCGATCGTAGAAAGATAAGCTACATTTATATAATAGCTATGTGAGTGTTTTTATGTTTCATCATGTTAAATACAATTGAGTTATTAATTTATTTAAACTGTGACAATTATTTCATAAATCATGTAAATAGTAAATCACTATAAATAAAGATGTGTTAGTGGTTACTAATATTTTATAGTGATTCTTGATTGAAGATAAATATATACATAGATTATTTATATATGTTTGTGTTATTATTAAATAATGAATAAAAAGAAATTTTAGAATACTAACTAAATTAGTAATTATTAAAATGGTTATGAAGAATTTGAAAATAAATAATTATCTATATTTTCTTTATGATATCGATCACTGTAATAACATAAAAATAGTATAACAAATACTGATATATATCGATTGATATATATTTCATATTAACTATTTCACCTCGACACTGTCATTGTTATCTGAATCACAAGAATAACCACTAATACATTGGACACTTTAATTTATGTTCAAGCATGTGTTTGTTATAATTGTGAACACTGTTATTTCATGTACTTGTATCATCACACACGGATACTCAATTACACTAGATATTGTTATTTCATGTACTTGTAACACTCTACATTGAACACTATTATTTCATATTATGTACCACTGATACACATATACACTATTCTATTGGATACGTTTTTTTCATTTATTTGTATCATCGCTGCACGGATACTCTGTACATAATTATTTCATGTTGCATAGATTTTATGTATACATGTGTTGAATGTTCCTTTATTCCTGTTGCATGGATCACTGTACATGTTAACTGGATTATCATTACTAGTATATTCATATACTCCTGTTATATTGTATACTTGTTCATGTTATCGCATTACTGATAAAATTCTGTTAACTTATTACATGTTATAAATATTGTTATTCAACCAGCCTACCTTTATCTTGGTAACCCTGTTATTAGCACAGTCACACCGGCGTCTGATCGGTCACTAATATTGCATATTTGTTATCATATTTCTCATATTTATGTTATAATAAACTCTACTTTTATTTTTATTTTTGTGTAAATAATGTGCAGGCCTTTGTTAAGGGAAAAGGAAGAGAAAACAAGCTCAAAGTCATGTAAATTCTGATTTAATTCAGAATTAATTCAAATCAAGGATTAGGGCAAATCAAAGAAGATAAAACTAGTTGAAATTAGTTAAACTCGGATTTTCATAAATCTAATTAGTCAACCGAAGATCAACAAAGAATCGTCAAAATCAGAAGATCAAACAGAAAATCTAACTTGATAAAAGGAAAAAGGAGTCAACCCCCATCATCTCCCCCTGGATGAGGCCAGGTTGCGGATCTGCGGCCAAAGCATCGGATCCGCGACCATGTTAGGGATAAGGCAGAGCGTGCCCCCTATCTGCTCACGCCTCCCCTTCTGTTTTTTTCCTATAAATACTGAGAAATTTTTTGAAGAAAGGGACGAAGACTAGGATTAATTTCTTACTGTATTTTTAACGTTTAAGATCATTGTTACATAGTTTATGAGAAATTGTATCTCAGTTTTTATTTTGTAGTTCAGCTCAGAAATAAAGTGAGAGAGAAAGAGTGTTGTAATTAAAGATTGAATGTGACATTAATAAAGATTCGAGACTCTTCTTCATTTCTTTCTCTTTGTGACGGTATGTTTATTACTTATTTTTCTAGTTGTTATTTATTTGCCATGAGTAGCTAAATTTTCTCATTCTAGGCTCACTAATCTCTTCTCTCTAATTCTACTCTCGATCGGTTTTAATGAAAAGACCCAATGGAATTATTTAAATGCCTTAGTTTAAACCTTGCTTTTTAGCGAGTGTTCTGAAGGCACATGAGGACGAGATTTATCTTTGAACTTACACTTTGAAGTTAATCTCTTATAAAAAAAAAATTTGTTTTTTATTCCATACTTTCTTTGCCTTGATGGTTTAACATTCAACTTAAGAACGATTTTAAACTCAAATCCAATTTTTAAAGTCTATCTTATGTCTTTTACTTGACTTCTCTTCAGACACAAAATTAAATTTTTGCCTATGGTCATCTTGAGGCATTTGAACTTTCAAGAGAAAAATCTAGAGTTGAGTTAAGATTAGTGAGCCTGAATCTTCTCTTTTATTAAATACAAACAACATTCTCTCAAGTTTCTTAAAAATCATCTTTTTCAAAATCTCTTCTAAATTTAAAAATTTTTTTTTCTATCACCTCTTTACTCTCCATCTTCTTTTCATTTAAAAACACAAACACTAAAATTTGTTCCCAAATACTGAAATGCTTGCATCACATCTCTCTTCATAGATATGACCCGTTAGCCCTAAGCTACATGATACTTCAATTTTTGTAATCAAAATTTTGGCACCATTGTCGGGAAAGGAACAATATTCTTTATGTTTTAACAAGTTTGATGTTCTGTTTCAGGGTTTAAGAAATAAAGTTGAGAATTCGAGCATTGTAGAAGAAGATTTGTATTCCAGTGTCCCTGCTCTAAAAAGTAGGGAACATGATTTCAAGAGTTTGCTACAGAAACACATTTATTGTGGGACTACTAAAAACTCTTTCTTGTAGGATATATTACTCTGCAAAATAATTTTTTTTATTGCTAGCTTTCTATACTTGATTATCTCATAATTCTGCTTTTAATCCAATAGTAATCGGTTGATTGAAAGTGCTTAAAAAATGTTCAAACTTGCATTTCTAGATATTTGTCTAATTACGTTTACATTTCAATTGCTATTGAAGAAAACTGAAGACAAGGTACGTTTGCATCACATATAACTTAGAAAATATTTTTGAGTGATTATGCTTGTTGAATGCAAATTCTCTATATCTTGCACACTTGCACTAAATCATTTTAAGGGCAAAACTCAAAAAAAGATAAGGTGGGGGAGTCATTACCTTTTCTTAACCCATAAATCATCTCCAAGCATGCACTGAAATCACCTAGAAGGGGGGTGAATAGGTGATAAGGCTAATCTAAGAACTAAATGCGGAATTACAAAACTAATTTGTAATAACACCTAGTGCAACTAATAAGTGTAGCCGAATTCCCTGTGAAGGGCTCTGGACTAACTCCTCTTGATTCCTCTGAATAAGAGTTGAGGCGCTATATGAAGCTCTCGTGGTTAAGCACAAGTGAGGCACACAAACAAGCACAACCAAGCATATAAGAATAAGCAATATGGATCAATGCAAGGCACAACACAAGCATATATATGATATGGCAATATGAATAAATGCACAACACAAATAAAAGAGAGAGGGTTGAGAGTCAATAGATCAAACGCAAATAAGAAGATGTGTTTCGAGGTTCGAGCACCGAGCTCTACGTCCCCGCCTTCACCGAGAAGGATTTCCAATCCACTAGGAGTACCGAACTCCTCTCTCAATCAATACAACCGCCACCGAGGCAATACAAATGGTCTACCGAAGACCGGAGTACCGAACTCCACAAATCCACCTCTTCCGAAGAGGGATACAAGCACAATCCACCTCTACCGAAGAGGGATACAAATACCAACCAATTCCACCTCACCAAGAGGGAGTAAACCATAACCTCAACCTCTACCAAAGAGGAAGCAACCAAAAGAAAAAAGGGTTTACAACAAGGTGATCACAAAAGACCACAAACTCAATTTTTCCACAAATAAAGATCCTAATAGAAAAGGATAGGAGATATAGCTCAAGTGGAAAACAAGTGTTTTGATCAAAGAAAATCTCGTGGGAAATACCAAATAGATATAGATTTTTAGATCAAGAAACTAATTCCCAAACCTATTTTCTTTGAAATAAAACAAAACACTTTAAAACAAATAAGATGGATCTTTTTACTCTTTAAACACTTTTGAAAACTTGCTTTGAAAACCAGAGAATAGGGAAATTTTTTGCTCTGAAAACTCTTACAAAATCCCAAAGAAATGGGGCTTAAATAGCCCTCAACAAAAAACTAGCCATTAGGCTAACTTTTCAGCCTAGGCGGCTGGCGGTCGACCGCCCGATCGACCGCCAACAGTGAAAAAAATGACCGTTGGAAGCCAGCGGTCGACCGGCCGGTCGACCGTAAAAATCCAGAGAGCAAAGCTCTCCGCACGGTTGACCGCCCAAGTGCCTGGCCAACGTGCACAGGTGTGTGCACGTAGGTCGACCGCCCGGTCGACTGACTCTGGGGTCCGGTCGACCGGTCGGTCGACCGCCAGAGCCTGTCAGGCAGAAATCTGGGTCAGAAAAACTTGTTTAAAAAATATTCTAATAAATCCCATAAATCTTCTAAAATTCCACAAAAATAGTTTTATCATTTTCATTGATATGCAAACATGTGATAAAAATTTCGAGACAAATATCAAACATTTTGAACCATTTTTGTGTCTTACAAATATTTCCGAAAACCAAAGCCTGTATTTTTTCCAAACTTTGATTTTTCAAATAGGAAATCTGATTTTTCCTAAACTCATTTAAATACAAAAACATGAAACTTAAACACATTTAGGCATGTTGCATATGGACATAAGTCCAATATACATGAAACATATACATATCATAGTTTTTATCTTTATTTCCAAAAATATGTTTTGTTAAAATACAAAACACCAAACCTCATGAATAGGTAAGTCAAAATAAGTTTGTCTAGGAAGTTAAGCATGCATGTATATAGAATGAATCTACTATACATAAACCATTTAAAAAGTTAGATCAAACTTGTTTTGATCTAACAAATATCGGTTAAACTAAAAAAAAACCGAAATACTAAATCCAAAACATAAAGCGTGTGTGTTGTGAACTTGAGCATATCACACTATCTAATCTTTACACATGGATCTAAAACATAAACTAAACTAGAATACCTAAGTCTTCTTGACGATCTCCATCTTCAAGTCAACTCGATCCAAGACTCCGTGATCCACCGAGTTAGACTCCAACGAGTGCTATAATGATTTTTATACTCGGGCTCTTGAATCACCATGTGAAAGGCTTCAAACTCCTTTGTTGAAGCTAATCATCAACTAATATCTTGATTAATGATCTGAAATTAAACATCACAAGATTATTAGTAAACATAACTACATGAGTTAATCATCATCAAAACTAGAGTGGAAGGCCTCTGGGCCAACAATCTCCCCCTTTTTGATGATGATAAAACTCATGGAGTTATATATGCATGGATTAAAGTTAAGCTTCAAAGAAGCTCCCCCTTAACTCATGCATAGCAAAAAAACAATAAAATATATAAGGAATATTAAACATGATAATGCATAGACATGCATAAAACAAGCTTGTGAAGCCAAATACAAAAACATGCTCTTGATACCAATTAAAACAACAAACTAATAAAAACTATGTTTCTAGATAAACATAACATGCATATAAAACATGCATATAAACTCAAATAATCTCCCCCTTTTTGTCAATCATCAACAAAGGGATTAAAGTAGAATAAACAAAATCTTCTCCCCCTTTTTGTTCGAAACAAAGAATCAATAAAGGGGTTATCAATAATAAGAATATATGCGATATACATTCATGAAGAGGAAGACGCTAAGTTAACTTCTCTACATATATGCATTACATGAAGAAAGGATGACAAGCCCTAATTCACATAACACATAATATGCAATGTATAAGAGGAGATGTGAAGCTCCCCCTACACACGTGTACCACATAAAGAAGAGTTGTCAAGCTCATCAATATAGGATACACACAACATGAATTTATATGTAGAAGAGATGTTAAGCTCCCCTTGCATATAGGCAATATAAATCAAAACAATTTTATTAATATTTCTTATTAAAATAACATTTTGAATTTTTTCAACAAATCAAAGTATTTTTAAAGATACCAATTGAAAGTAAATAAGGCATTGATACCAATTGTGAGAAAATAAATAAAATCTTGATACCAATTGAAAGAAATAGATCAATAGATATCAATTGAAAGTAAACAGAATCTTGATATCAATTGTGAATATTTTGTCATTTAAAACATATGATACCAAAATAAAATCAATTTTCAACATAAAGTGTGTGAGTAGAAATAAACGGTAAACAAAATACCAATTGAAAGATAAAGATACGAATTTTCTCCCCCTTTATGAAATACCAACTAAAAAGATGCATAAGCTTGTGTTTAAAATATCAATTGAAAACTAATCAATTGAAACATGATGTTCATTAAAAATTCAAGATTTAGCATAAACATATATATGTATGAAAAATTAGATACCAATCGAAATTGATACAATTTGAAGTGAAAGCATACATACATAAAAATATATATGAGTATACAAGAAATATCAATATTGATACCAATTGAAAGAATCCAATGATCCAATGATACCAATTGAAACAACAATAATATCAAATGTATATCTCATATTACCTACCACCCATTTCATGCTCATGTTTAAATAGATTTTCAATATAAAACATACAAGGCATGGTTGCCCATCCAACCGCCTGTGGAAGGTAGGGGTTTTCAAAAATAGGTTTGAAAAATAGTGTATGTTTGAAAAACTCTACCATAACGAAGAATGCCGCAACTAGTTAAATGGAAAAACTTGAAAAGTAGTACGAAATCCTTCAAGTAAGGAATAAAACAAAATTATATTTCATGAAACACATGTAAATCACATGGTCACTAAACACTCAAAGTCTATAAAGCCCATATCATGCTCATGAAAACAAAGTCATGAGAAAACAATAAGTAGGTGAGTGTACAAGGTATATGTGAAAAATATAATCATGAAAATAGACATTCAAGCTCTAAATTCCCCAATACATGAAAATCATCAAAACTCGATTTCTTCAAGGCATATGTATGTCAAGTATAAACTAAAGTATACATAAATATCCAAAACATAACGAGTCCACAAATGTATATGCATGAAGGCACGTGGCTCAAAGGATGTATATGCATAATCAATAGTTTGGACAAGATGGACATATACATGAAGCTAAACATATGATCATAAAACATGTCCAAAATGGAAAATACAAGTTGAAATGCATGAATCATCAAAACTAGACTATACTTAGCATATCTAATGGGTACAAATAAGCGTTCAAGCATAAACATATAAAAATTTATTTGTGGCCCACTATATGTACAAGTATATATCCTAGTCTTAATGAAAACTAACATTTAAACATATATTCAAAACATGAAGCATAAAACGAGACATAGATCAACATAAAAACGATCATCATGTAAATCCATATGCTATTAGAATTATGATAAATATAATAGCTAAACAATGGTGAGAACACAATATATGAGTCCATATAAACATGGGTGATCTCAAATGCTATACATGCATGTCAATGATCTAATAATCATGGCATTATCATAATAATCTATAAACAAGACATGCTATAAATTGATGAACATGAAAAGCATGCAAATATAAACGGGAGTTAGAGATCGATACCAAAACTGATGAAGGCACCTCTCTAGTTCTCCAAAACAAGGTGGTCTTCCCACCAAAACATCCCTTGAAAGTGATGCATCCAAATAGTCCACATGAAGCTCAGAACGCATCCACTCCAAGGTACCATAACTCTCACGTCATGCGAGAGCCCACACCTACATCAAATACAATAGGGGTGGTCTTTGGTACCCATACTCTTTTGGGTCTATGGGGGTTAGCACCTTTTCTAACCCAAACAAATTTATTTGCTAAATTATAATCATTTATACGATCAAAACAAAATTTAGCAAGGTGGCCCTTACGTCCACAATGTGTACAAGTGTACACATGAGCATACAATGTGTGATGATTGTGACCGTGAGGAGCATGTGTATGCCGTGGAGGGTGTGCATGCAAAGATGGAACTTGTCTTTTTCGAAACAAAGATTCCAAACGTGTATGACTCAAAACACATTGGCTCAAAGTGGAGCCCAAACAATCAATATTCTTTTTTAGCATGGATATATCATTTTCAATTAAAGAAGAAGTGTGGCATGCAATAGGTGAGCTAGATGATGAAGCTACACTAGCATGGCAAACATGAGAATCAATATTATTTTTTAAAGATTCATTTTTCTTTAAACAAATTCCTAAATACTTTGAAATAGAAGCAATTTTCATTTTTAAAGAATCATTCTCTTTTAAAACAAAATTAATTTTTGAAGACAAGTTTTCATTTTTCTTCAAAATTATTTCACAATTATTTTTATTTTTCAAACATTCATTTTCTTTTAGGGTAAGATCTAGTTGAGACTTTAATGAATCCCTTTCATTTGTAATCTCTACTTTATCTTGCAAAACCAAGCCAAGTTTAGAAGACAAATTTTCATTTTCTTTATTTAATGCAAACGTCTTCTTTTTCAAAAGATTATACTTTTCTATCAATTTTTCACAAACAATAGAAAGTTCTTCATTTAAAGTGTTAGGATCAACATGCTCATTATTAGAAGAACTAGCATCATCACAATCTAGTTGAGATTCCGAATATACCTCAAGGGAGTCATTCCCTTAGACCATGAAGCATTGTGACTCGGATTCTCCGCTAGATTCCTCCTTCGGTTGAATTGGCAATTGAAGCTTGGAGGTGGTCAACTTGTTCCACACTGCAAACACAGAATCATAGTTAGAAACAAGCATAAGATAATCTTTATTAAGCGTGCTTCTAATAGCCTCAAGGACAAGAGTATTGGCCCCTATATGATTGCGGTTACCAAGATAGCATTTCTTGGTAGCGGCAAGGAAACATGCAAGCCTAGGGTTTTCAAATACATGGACATCCTAAATTTCCATGTGTCAATGTTGGAAATATCAAACATGGGAGGTGACAAGCAATCCATGAGTGTGTGCAAACAAATATACGTTCAAATGCAAATGATAGATTAGCAAACCAAGATCTCACTCTTAGGTGGTTAAACCAAATATCAGGAGCGCAGCTCTGATACCAATTGAAATCACCTAGAGGGGGGGTGAATAGGTGATAAGGCTAATCTAAGAACTAAATGCGAAATTATAAAATTAATTTGTAACAACACCTAGTGCAACCAACAAGTGTAGCCGAATTCCCCGTGAACTCCTCTTGATTCCTCTGAATAAGAGTTGAGGCGCTATATGAAGCTCTCGTGGTTAAGCACAAGTGAGGCACACAAACAAGCACAACCAAGCATATAAGAATAAGCAATATGGATCAATGCAAGGCACAACACAAGCATATATATGATATGGCAATATGAATAAATACACAACACAAATAAAAGAGAGAGGGTTGAGAGTCAATAGATCAAACGCAAACAAGAAGATGTGTTTCGAGGTCGAGCACCGAGCTCTGCGTTCCCGCCTTCGCCGAGAAGGATTTTCAATCCACTAGGAGTACCGAACTCCTCTTTCAACCAATACAACCGCCACCGAGGCAATACAAATGGTCTACTGAAGACCGGAGTACCGAACTCCACAAATCCACCTCTACCGAAGATGGATACAAGTACAATCCACCTCTACCGAAGAGGGATACAAATACCAACCAACTTCACCTCACCAAGAGGGAGTAAACCACAACCTCAACCTCTACCAAAGGGGAGCAACCACAAAGAAAAAAGGGTTTACAACAAGGTGATCACAAAAGACCACAAACTCAATTTTTTCACAAATAAAGATCCTAATAGAATAGGATAGGAGATATAGCTCAAGTGGAAAACAAGTGTTTTGATCAAAGAAAATCTCGTGGGAAAATACCAAATAGATATAGATTTTTAGATTAAGAAACTAATTCCCAAAACCTATTTTCTTTGAAATAAAACAAAACACTTTAAACAAATAAGATGGATTTTTTTGCTCTTTAACACTTTTGAAAACTTGCTTTGAAAACCAGAGAATAGGGAAATTTTTGCTCTGAAACTCTTACCAAAATCCCAAAGAAATGGGGCTTAAATAGCCCTCAACAAAAAACTAGCCATTAGGCTGACTTTTCAGCCTAGGCGGCTGGCGGTCGACTGCCCGATCGACCGCCAACGGTCAAAAAAATGACCGTTGGAAGCCAGCGGTCGAGCGGCCGGTCGACCGCACGGTCGACCACCCAAGTGTCTGGCCAACGTGCACAGGTGTGTGCACGTCGGTCGACTGCCCGGTCGACTGACTCTTGGGTCCAGTCGACCGGTCGGTCGACTGCCAGAGCCTGTCAGGCAGAAATCTGGGTCAGAAAAATTTGTTTAAAAAATATTCTAATAAATCCCATAAATCTTCTAAAATTCCACAAAAATAGTTTTATCATTTTTCATTGATATACAAACATGTGATAAAAATTTCAAGACAAATATTAAACATTTTTAACTATTTTTGTGTCTTACAAATATTTCCGAAAACCAAAGCCTGTATTTTTTTCAAACTTTGATTTTTCCTAAAACTCATTTAAATACAAAACATGAAACTTAAACACATTTAGGCATGTTGCATATGGACATAAGTCCAATATACATGAAACATATACATATCATAGTTTTTTTTCTTTATTTCTAAAAATATGTTTTGTTAAAATACAAAACACCAAACCTCATTAATAGGTAAGTCAAAATAAGTTTGTCTAGGAAGTTAAGCATGCATGTATATAGAATGAATCTATTATACATAAACCATTTAAAAAGTTAGATCAAACTTGCTTTGATCTAACAAATATCGGTTAAACCAAAAAAAACCCAAATACCAAATCCAAAACATAAAGCGTGTGTGTTGTAAACTTGAGCATATCACACTATCTAATCTTTACACATGGATTTAAAACATAAACTAAATTAGGATACCTAAGTCTTCTTGACGATCTCCATCTTCAAGTCGACTCGATCCAAGACTCCGTGATCCACAGAGCTAGACTCCAACGAGTGCTATAAATGATCTTTATGCTCGGCTCTTGAATCACCATGTGAAAGGCTTCAAAACTCTTTTGTTGAAGCTAATCATCAACTAATATCTTGATTAATGATCTGAAACTAAACATCACAAGATTATTAGTAAACATAACTACATGAGTTAATCATCATCAAAACTAGAGTGGAAGGCCTCTGGGACAACATGCACAACCTAAGCCTAATTTAAAATCTGATAGACGTTGGCCTTAGGGACATCTCAAACTCATTACGAAGTTATCCTAAGGGGGAAGGTGTTAGAATTTGACTCCTGCCAAATTGGTGTCAAAGGACGGAGATTGAGAGGCGAAACTTCGAAGGATGGTGGTTTGGCTTAATTAGGCCCGTCGCTTTTTGCGCGGATACCTCCCACCAATCTTTCTCCGACCTGGCTGATTGGAAGATTGATATGACAGAAAGTGTAGGAGATGTCTAGATCCAGAGTTATTAGTCAGTCGATTGTGAGTGTTACCCTTAGTTAGTCAGATTTTAATTGGTATAATCCTCGTCCCTGTCTTTTCCTGCCTTATCGAAATTTCGAAGACGAAATTTTTGTAAGGTGGATAGAATGTAACACTTTATTCTGAATTACGTACCTAGTTACGTATTCAGATTCTCAATTGTATTTTTTAATTTACTTCCTATATTTATTTTTATTTTATAATTATTTATGTGATCGTTTTTCATTGGATCCAAATTCGTGGACTTGGAGTCAGCCTAGTCTGAACCGAGGACCCGATCCTAGTGTATTGCTCAATTTAGTCTTTTCAATACTCAGGATTGATTAATTTTAGTTTCAAATTTTATTTTTCAATATTTTAGATTTTTCATAATTTTTTGAAATTTTTCAGAATTTAATTGCAAAATCTTCAAAAATGGTATCCACGGTGCCACCGAGCGATTCTCAAATTTTTTAATTTATAAATGGAGTTAAATTTCTAAAAACTACTTTTATATTATTTCTTAAGATCGTATTTTCTATCTTAAAAATTTTTTTGGAGATTTTTCTGAACTTATCAAAATTCCATCGGATTTGACGTCGGCCAATATTGTTGGTCGATTCCAAAATTTTTAATTTACAAACAGAGTTAAATTTCTAAAATTTCTTTTACATTATTTCTTAAAATCATGTTTCCTATCTTCGTGCATTTTTAGTAATTTTTCTGAATTTATCGAAGTTTGACCGGTTTTGGTGTCGACCAGTATCGCTGGTTGATTCAAGATTTTTTTTAATTTGAAAATAAAATTTTATTTCTGAAAATTGATTTCATATTATTTCTCAGGGTGATGTTTCTACCTATGGGCATTTTTGAGGATATTTCTGGAATACTCAATGTTTTCCTATATTAATATAATATTATATTTTTGGAATCTTTTCATTTCTTTCTTTCTTTTCCTTTTCTTTTTTCCCCATCACCCACCTTCCGACCCACTCCCCCCACCCCGCATGGGCCAGTCCGCATCACATCTCTCTCTTTTTTCTTTCTTTTTCCTTTCCTTTTTTTTCTTTTTCCTTCTCTCCTTCTCTCCCTCTCTCCTTCTTTCCCTCTTCCCTCCTCTTAGCGTCCGCCGCCCTGGGCCCAGTGCCGCCGCCGGTCGAGCCCCCTCCGGTGCCATACCACCACCATCCAAGTTACCATCTCCACCACCACCATCCCCTTCTCCACTCATCTCCTTCAAAATCCCACCACCACCACCTTCTCTTCACCTTCAAATTCTTCAAATCCACCATCACCACCACCAAACTACCTCCTCCTCAATTAAAACTCCCACTACTTCCTCCACCTCGCACTCTCTCCAATTTCATTAATCCACCATCCAAAATCACCACCAACACCATCATCTCCTCTCCATCTCTTCTCACTTCCAACTTCAACAAAAATCCCCCTCCAAGATTCCTCTCCCCTCCCAGAGGTGGCCGACAACCACCCCTGGGCTGGAGTGCCACTGGCGCGCTGCCAGTGGCCGGTGGCCGTGCACGACATGGGGACCTCTTGGCCCCTTGTGCGTGAGCAGAGGAGGGGTAGAGCCCCTCTCCTCTCTCTCTCTCTCCCATCTCTATCTCTCTCACTACTTCACTCTCTCTAATTCCGGTTTCTCTCTCCTTCTCCTCCCTCCTCAGTTCCCTCCCTCTCTCTAACTCTTTCTCTCTCTAACTCTTCCTCTCTCTAGCTCTCTCTCTCTTACTAGCTCTCTCTGTGGATCTCTTTCTTTCTAGCTCTCTCTAGGCTCTTTCTCTCTAGATCTCTTTCTCTCCCTAAAAATATCTCTCCCGTGGTGATGGTGGGTGTGCCTGTGCATGTGTACACGTATTTTCAAGTTAGAGATTTCGCGACTTTTCTGAAGACTTTTAGGCGAGTGTTCTCACCTCGTTTTGGTTTTCCCGCTTCGTCGGGTCGACTATGTGCTTTGTTCTGTATTTGATTGTATTTGTATTCATTCACATGTATACTGGTACTTATATATGGTCGAGTGCCTAAGACTATATGTATAGCGTACCTGTGACGAATGATTTTACTAGTGTAGTTTTATTCTTGTATATATACCATGCCTGTGATGTGTTATATTACCACTCTAATACCATACGTGGCTGACCCTTCATGGCCGTTTAGCCTCCGGGCTTTACCACTTCATGGTAGCCTAGATATTATCACATTTATATGTTTGCTCGTGTGGTACTAACATCTCGTGTAGGTACCCTTGTACAGACTCTGAGTTTCTGCCCACTCCCAGGATGGCTACCCAGTAGGTGTTAGACCTTGCACCCTTATGGTTTCGTGGTAGCTACCGAGAGTGTGCTTAGACCCGGGCTTACTTTAGCCTTTGAGCTCTCGCCCACTTCCTCGAAAGAGGAGTGCACTTAGACCGTCAGGTCTCTCATGCTCTGCCTGGTAGGCATGCTTAGCGCTGAGCGCTTTATCACTAGATTCACCTGGGCGGAACTCTGTCAGATTTTAAACTCGCCTTCTAAGTCGAGTCATTCCAATAGCTCCGTCAAGCGCTCTAGTGATTAAACACTGTTTGTTGTCCGTGCCTCCAGCCTGCTTTGCTCCGCTTGGAAGTACGCCTACTTGCTAATTGCCTATTTGTCAGTTTATCTATTCTTCTATTAATAGTTATAAAGAGTTTGAAATCTAACTTGTAGTAATTTTTAGAGACTGCATGATTTTTGGTATTCGTACCGATATCTTATATCGGTACCGTTTTCCTATATCGCTTGACGTGTTTTCACTTGATGTGCTAACAGTTTCATGCTGTCTCTTGACACCTGCCTGATATCACCCCCTGTCATGATATCACCTGACATCCGGCAAGACATATCTGACTCTCATAATTATCACGATACAGGAATGATGACCTGGCATCTTGATATATCCTAATATATTCCAGTACAAATGTACACCTAATACACATGTACTCCAGATACTCCTGACTTGTTCCTGCTCATTCCTGTAATCTGATAATTATCTAATAAACTATAAAAAGGGAAAACTTATATCGGGTTGGGATAAACTTACGAATATCAATATATGTTCGTGTTTACAGTGGTATTAGGTATGTTGTGCAATTAAAACTTTCAGTTCGACCTGAGGGCATCCAGATGACTGAGGGGAGCACTGGCTCCCTCCTTCTTGGTACTATCCTGAAAAAGGCATCTTATAAGACCTTCTTGTACGCCTTGCAGCCGTTTCGTACACCAGTAATGGAACACCCTGGACCGTGGTCCCGGGCATGCACGGGACCCATTATAAACACTGTTCGTTGATACCCCGGTTGGTTTTCAATAACAACCTTTCTTTACTCAGATGTGGATGTATGTGTGCTGGAACGCTAGTTCACATACGTAGACATATGAGTAGGACAAGTATAATAATAAAAAAATGCCAATTAATAATTCATTGTGTATTTTGCAATTCAGATCGTATGGACTTAGTTTACGATAATGTGGGATATATGGTATATAGATGGGGTTTTCTTATTTGGATTATTCCTTAGACGTACTATCTCATGAAGTCGTAAATCGGGTTGTACAACTGTTTTTGCCATATTTGCTTTCATCGGGTTTGATTTCATATTTCTGATTTTATTATTATTATATTATTATTATTTATGTATACATCTTAGCTTACCACTTGTGTTCCATTCTACTGGTCTCCTGTTCTTATCATATTAGCATGTTCCGTACTTAATACACTTATTATCTCTCTACCTGCTCTTATATGTCTGTGTTCATGACATAGTTTTCAATACATGCTCTTTTGATTCAGATTTATCGATACGTGTGTCCTTTATCCCTGCACGCCACTTGGCATTCACCACACTACTCGTTGGGGAGTTCTGACTCTCCTAAATCCTTATGTGCAGATCTCAGAGTTTGAAGCTTGTAGATTCTTTTGGTTGCTGATTAGAAATGTGCAGCTGAGACGTGGATCATCGATAGACCGTCTGAGGCCCTATCCTTTCAGGCCCCTTACTCGGCTCTCGAGTTTTCCTTTTGTGACTTGTGAGCGCCTTTTGTATTGTTCATATTTGTATATCTCTTTATACTCTCGCATTTGTGCCTATCAGTGATGTAGTATTCTTGTAATATTATGTCACATCTTGTGATAACTTTGTAATTATACTCATATGTTGGAATATATAATGCACCACGTATTTTTGAGTTATGATTCTTGCCTGTACTGATGCTTAACGTATTGATCAGGGAGAAGCAACACTTGAAAACATGTATTTTGTAAAATCAGTATAATTATGTATGTGTGCTAATGTTCCCTCGATACTTTCGTTATAGCATTGGCTCAACGGGTCGAATCCACAAAGACGGGAGGCGATAGAAGCATTAATAGTTTATGTTCACGCCAGTTGTTAATAGTTCTTATTTGTTAAAGAATGAGAAAAAGATAAAGAATAAGAAATCTAAAGTGATAGGTAGAGAAGGAGATGAAATGACGATGTGAAAATAAAAGGGAAATGGTTTTGAAAACAAAAAGAAGATGGAACAAAGATGAACTAAGAAGTTGGTGAAAACAATGAAGAAAATGATAAAAGGGTTTGAAACTGATTTTAAAATAAGATAAAAGAAAACTCATGACTACTAACTACTAATTGCCCCACTAACCATGCTAATCTCTTAGTGATAGTTATCTCACATAGATCCTTAGTCATCACTAGTCCTTGGCTTCAAGAGACGATACAAAGCATGACTCATAAGATTGTTCATAAACATTCAAACCACACATTCATACCACACAACAAGTTGTAAGTTACTATTAGATCATCAAAATCGGTTAGAGGTGAGCATGAAATAAAGTTAGTATTGCAAGTTAGCAAGTTAATGGGTTAGATGTTAGAAATATTAGAATGTTAGAATCCATCATCATGAGCCATCAATGGCTCTTGCAATAGCAAGGCCTTGTAGAGCCTACTAGATTCATGTGGGTTATCAAGTAAGTGATTAGATAGTTAGTGGTTAGTAGTTAGTTAGATTGCCATGAGAAGAAAAATTATCTTAACATCATGTAGAAGATGGAGAAAATTACAATGGAGAAAAAAGATGACACCTTTACATAGATTGACACCATCTATTACATCAATCTCTCTCTTTCTCTCTCTGAATCTCTAAGCCCTAATACATGATCTAAAAACGAAATAAGAATACAAAAAGAAAAGAGAAGGAAAGAAGAACACATACACTAACCTACATTAAAAGAGAGAAAACCTAACCTATTTCTCCATTTCTCCATCTGCTTTTGTTCCGGGTCTCTGCAGGACTATTTATAGGCAAAAGAAGGTTCCAGAAGACGAGACGAGACGAGGCCACGCGTCAAAAAATTAACGCGTGGGCCCACAAAGGGCCGCGAAAACGCGGCCATAGTCGCGTTTCTGCGGCAATACCAGGGACTAAGGTCCCTGATTTTGGCGCGTATGTTGGCCTCGCTTCGGGGACCTTTTAGATATACTCAGATTTGATTTTTTTCTGTCCAGATTCTTGTCAGACACCCGCCAACATTTAGATTCAATGTATATTCTAGAAACTCTCTAGCTTGGCCTCCAAGAAATCCGGATTTAATTACCCAAAAATGGGTTTAATTAAGCTCTTATTACTCCTTTGCCCCTAGACTTTTGATTATCTACAAAATAGACCAACACAGTTAGAAATGATATTTTATTCATAAATCGGTAGAAAAATATGATATAATAATGCAGAATTGTAGACTAATCACATATATATTGAGGGTATTTTTGACCTACGTATATATATCGCAGTAACGTCTCCGTATCCGTGGGATCGGGGCGTTACACTTTTGCGCTTCTTGGTGATGAAATATTCCTGTAATATTAGATCACGCTATGTGATAACAGTGTACTTGTACTATTTTATTGAAATATATATTACCACTTGATTGAGTAAAAACCTGCACACAAGAATACAGAGTTTTAGAACTTTAAGAATAGAATGTGTAAGTTCTCAATGCTACCACTATAGCAAGTGGCTATGTGGGTCGTGATCCACAATGAGGGACTAGCGATGGAAGCTTTTTAGGAAGTTCTCTTTTAAGTTACAAACAGTGTTAAAGATCTTCTTTTTATTCTTAAAAAGAAAAAAAAATAAGTTACAGTTAAGTTAAAAGAAAGTGATAGATTTAGAAGGTGGAGAAAATAGAAAATGGATATATACAAAGAAATTGAAAAGAGTGATAATAGAGTGGGAGATTGTGGTATTGGTGATCGAAACTAAAAAGTTAAAAGAAAAAAAGCTAAAAGAAATACTTTTCTCCTCTGGTTGATGACTTACCTGGAAACCTTGCATGTTTTACCTTACTTCGGAGGCGATCAACGCATAACCCATAAGATCAAGCTCAGTTCCCTCGCATTACATCATCAAGACGAACAAGAATGAAATAATACAGAATCTTGAGGAGGAGAACATCATCATGAAATATCGGTGGTACTAACACAAACATGGTTATACTTATGCTTTTAAATTCACTTAGATATTCATCAAAATCAAAAGAGGAAAAGTAGAAATACAAGAACATATAAACAAGAAAAGCATAAAGTTGTTACCTTTGATTGCTTATAGAAACAATGAAAGAAAGGAGGAGGCTCCATCGTGTCACTCTCAACATAAGTCTCCCTCTCTTACTTACATGAATCTCAGTCTAACTTATGCTTACAAAGAAATAAAAATTATATAAAATAAAAATAAAAACCTACACTAAAAAGAATGAAAAACTGACTTAAAATTTTTCTCTGCTTGGTCGTTCCCTGTATTCTCTGTAAAACCCAGTACTTATAGGCAAAACCAATAGGAAAGTGCGTACGAAGATAGGGGGAGCAAACGCTCCCCCAACTTCCTCAACAAAGCCGTGAAAATGTGGCTTTGGCCGCCTTTCTAGGACACACGTCTCTGGTTTCTCGATTTTCTTTTATCTTCAGCTGGATTTTCAGTTTAGGTCTGAAATTTTGACGAAACTGCCTTTGATCTTTGGCTTTAACCAATTAATTTGTGAAGATTTATTTCAACCAGTTTTTAACTGATTTTATCTTCTCTGATTTGTCTTGATCTGCCATGATTTTCTAATTTTGAATTAATTTTGAATTAAATCAGAAATTCTATAGGCTTTTGGGCTCGTTTCTCTTCCCTCTCCTTTAGCAATGGGCTTGCTCATTATTAAATAAAAATAAGAATTATTAATAGAATTTATTAGATAATAAACATGATAATGTGACAATATATATGCATATATGTGACCGATCACACCCCCACAGATATCTTTTGCTCGTTCTCGAGCAAAATAATAAAACTAAACCAAAGATTATTAGACCACTTTCGCAGGTCACGCGATTGCACTGAGCGTGTGCAACAAGCCATTAAACCTCTAGGTTTCTCCTAGAGGAGGAGTTTTGTCTCGTGAGGATTTTAAATGGATTACACCCACAAAATCCATAAAGAAAGAGAAACAAAGTGTTAGTATTTTGAAAACACATTTTAAAAGAGAAAAATATTTGAAGTATTATTCTAAGAGTTCAAGTAATTTATAAGTTAATAGGAAAATTGAATTTTTCATTCTTAAGCTTAATCTTAATTCAAACTTGTTATCAACCAAGGCATGAAGTCAAACTGTATTTCTCATCTAATCTATTATTTTATCCTAAGTCATATGCACCTTTGTGATCATGAAATTTTGACTCGGAGTTCTTTAACTCTAACTCTTATAACTTATTATTATCTTTTTCTCTTTTATTTTTTATTTTTTATTTTTATTTTTTTGGTAATATTATTTCTTAGTTTTATTAGGCTTTCTAATCTGCCCCTGTAACGAGCCTGTAATCGGTGACTCCCAAACTGAACGGTCTTAGAGCACTGGGTAAGTAAATACCCCAAGAACTTAAGAACTCAAGCAAATAAGGCCACAAACTAAGGATTTTATTATATAAACCGCTTTTAGGCGTGAATACTTATGCTTTATGAGGAACAAATACCCAGCTTAACCAGAAATTTTTTGATATATTATATATATATTTTTTTTTTTTTTTTTAATAAGGCATGAAAATCTTTATTTTTGAACCCTAAGTGTGTAAGTGTATAAAGCATGCATATATCATCAAGGTAAAGACTTAGACTAAATTACTTTTTTAAATTTTCTTCCCAACTTGAAAATCAAACAAATAATCTTATTTTGATGAAGTATAAGAAATCCTAATTATGATTCTCTTATTCCTTAAAATTGACTTAATATCTTGCAAAGTATATGTCAAAATATTATTTCTATTTTCAAAAAGTTTTTAAAAGTAAAAAATGTTAATTTTTTTTATAAATAATAAAAGGAAAACCTAAGTTATGTTAGAACCCTCCCCCACACCTATTTCATGCATTGTCCTCAATGTATGAATTAATGCATAGTTGCATGAAAAAGAAGAAAAGGAAGAAAAATATTACCTTATGGTGTGGTTCCGGCGGTGGTCTTATTGGGTCAAGCGTTGCTACCCAATCAAGATAATGTGGTGGTTTATAGAATCAATTTTTATTGACGTCTCTTCTATTTACATATATACAGTCCTCAATATGAATAGGATCATGAAAGATCCTATCGTGAAACTTACTCTATTACATGACCAGTCCTGAAAAATCATCACGGAGTCATCATGATCTATACCTATATCCAACTAAAGAATGTGACTTGATGGAATGGTTGACTTGAGCTCAAAAATGATAGGTTCAGGAACCAATACTAACTCGGAAAAATCAACTTTGGGTTCGAGAGTTAGTTTTGGTTTAAGAGTTCAGTCCAAGTCTAAAAATTGAAATTCACATTCTTTTCCCATCAAATGAATGTGACTATCCAAAATTGGTGATTCTATTTCTATATCTATGGTTACGGGAATAAATGTTGGCTCAGAAAATTGGTCCAAATTTGGTAAGAATATCGGAGTCAACATAGATTCAAAAATGAGAACTGAATCACAAAGTTGGGATCAGGTTCACATTCATAATCAAGTTCAATCTTATTAAAATGAAAATTGCCAATTTGTCAATAGGTTGATATTGGTCAAGTTCAAGATTTTTGTGGGAAATTGAATCTTGGTCAAAATCTTCAAGATACCATGATTCTTGGTTTTCATCAATATGGCTAAAAGTAACAGGAATAGTCAAAGATTGGGTAGGGAGAATTTCCTTATTCCTACGCATGTTTTTCAATCTACTAAGTCTTACTTCTATCATATCGAGTGGATCATTTTAGCATTGAATTATGATTTCCATACTATTTTTCTAAGTTGCATGTTCTCCTTGAAACATAGAGTAAGGATTTGTGACTTGAAAATTTTGACGGGATTTTGAGTCTTCTAAAATTTAAATTTGTCGCTCAAGCTCGTCTAAGACTTCCATCCTCTTTTCTAAGTCAATTGATTCTTCTAATGGTTGTTTGGGAGAAGGAATATATAAGCTAGATATTGGTAGGTGGTTGACAGTATGACTAGCGGAAGTTGTATCCTCAATGACTCTGTGAAGAGTAATGATGATTATTCCAATATTGTTCATAGTATTGGGAGTGGGGCATGTATTGATTCAGATAAAACCAATCTGATACACTAGATTGGTTAAAATTATGATATGCTGGGTTGGTAATATCCGAAAAAGAAGGCGGGGTGTAACATGGATTACCTTTAAAATTGAAAAAATTGTCGTTTATAAGCCATATCACACAAAAAATGTCAAAATCAATAAAGAAAAACAAACAAACAAACAACAAAAGAAAGAATCTAACCTAAATTAGGGTAAACCTTAGACCTAGCCGACTCCTAACTGGTTAGACTGTCCACTGGGGGTATATTATTAAATCTGATCACAAGTTAATCGGCCAGATAGGGGTAATATCAGTGGGAGGTATCCGTGCCTAAGTAACGGGCCTAATTATGCCAAAACATCTTCGGGGTTCACCCCTCAATCTCCAACCTTAGACACCGTTTGGTAAGAGTGAAATTCAAATCAACTTCCTCCTTAGGTCAGTCTCCTATATGAGTCCGAGATGTCCCTAGGTCAACGTCTACTCAGTTTTAGTTAACTTGGGTTAGTGAGTGAGGAGCTTGTTTGTGGGCTAAGGGGGTAATTACTTCCCCATCTTATCTTATTTATAAGACAAGATTGATTGTGTAAAGTATGCAGGATATAGAAAAGTAACATTCAACAAGCAACTAATCACTCAGAATGTTCCTAAACTATATGCTATACATATATACCTTTTGCTCCAGCACTCTTCAACAGTAATATAAAATGTAAACGAATTAGACACGTATCTAAATGTAAAGTCTAAATCGTTTTTAGCATTTAACAACATCATTTTACTGTTGAGGTTAGAAAGTAAGTACAATAAGTTAATCAAGAAATAGATAGCTGCAGTAATTTTGCTTTGCAATTCAGCCAACCTGTAAAAATACAGGTTAGTAGTTCACTCAAATTGCCACTGGAATGTAGCAAATCTGAGGGTTTCTGGGCTCTACTTTCTTGAGCAGAGTCAGGGCCACTTATATTTCCACTGCAGCAAAAATTTTCTCTTATTAAACCTGTACACCAAGAACAAAGAAGAAGGTTAATCAAAAATGTAAACTCAAAAAGAAAATTACTTACCGTCCCTTTCCCGCAACGGCGCCAAAATTTGATTGAGTAAAAACTTACACATAAGAATACAAAATTTTAGAACTTAAGAATAAAGAGTACAAGGTGCTCAATACTACCACTTAGCAAGTGGCTATGCGGGTCATGATCTACAAGGAGGGACTAGCGATGGAAGATTTTTTAGCAAGTTCTTTTTTAAGTTACATTCAATGGTTAAGAATCTTCTTTTTAGTTCTTTTAAAGAAATGGAAAATAGGTTAAAATTAAGTTAGGAAGAAAGTGGTAGATTGAGAAGGAGGAGAAAATAGAAAATGTATATACACAAAGAATTGAAAAGAGTGACAAAAGAGTTGGGAGATTGTGGTGTTGGTGATCTAAACTAAAATTAAAAGAAAAGAAAGTTAAAACCTAAAAACTTACTTACCTCTTCGGCGCCTGCTAACCTTTGACCTGTATCGATGATGTACCTTTGTTTGAAAGCGAGTGAAGTATGACAAATAGGATCTTCCATATTCCCGATTTACACTATGAAATGAAGGGCAAGCTACACTACCATAGAAATGAATATCCATCACCATAAGCCATCAACGGTACTTGCAAGAGCAAGGCAACTTTGAGGCTATCGGAGTCATTTGGATTCACAAACACAGCAGAGGAAAGCAAATAAAAATAAGAATAGAAAAGAAAAAAACTTCGATTCGATTCAAATAACAATGGAAGAAAAGATTACTTACATCGGTGTCACCCTCAGTACAACCTTATTCTCATTCCTCCATGAAAATCTCCTCTCCTCTCAGTTACATAAAGAAAATAAAAATTACATAAAAGAAAACTAAAAACTTAAGTTACAAACTACAGAGTAGCCTAACTTCTACTCTCTGCTTGGTCGTTCCCTGTAGCCTCTGAAAAACCCAGTATTTATAGGTAAAACCAAACGGGGGAGAGCGTACGAAGATAGGGGGAGCAAACGCTCTCCTAACTTCCTCAACAAAGCTGCAGCCGCATTTCCGCGGCCCAGACACGTCTCTGGTTTCTGTATTTCCTTTTATTTTCAGCTGGATTTTAAGTTTAGGTTCGGGGATTTTGACGAAACTGCCTTTGATCTTTGGCTTTAACCAATTGATTTCTGAAGATTTGTTTTAACTGATTTTATCTTCTCTGATTTGCCTTGATCTGTCCGGATTTTCTGATTTCAAATTAATTCTGAATTAAATCAAAATTTTGATGGACTTTTGGGCTCATTTCTCTTCCCTCTCCTTTAGCAATGGGCATGTACATTATTAAATAAAAATAAGAAATATTAATAGGATTTATTAGATAATAAAAATAGTAATGTGACAATATATATGCAATATATGTGACCGATCACTACTGTCCTTTCATACTATGATTCTTGCTTGTACTGATACTTAGCGTATATATGTGAGGGTATTTTCACCCTGCGTATATACGTCACAGTAACGCCTCCAACCCGTGAGATCAGGGCGTTACACAGAATTCCAAGTTCACAGCTCCGCTCCGCTGATGGGTGAAACCCTCACACGTAGAGATGAGAATGGACGTGTTCATGGACCCTATTGGATATGTCCAATAGAAATATTTCTATAAGAAAATGAGAAAATTCATATTCTTATAGAAAATTTTTATTGGACATGTCCAATGGGGGTCATGAACACATCCATTCTCATCCCTACCAATTGGAAGCGTACGTGAATCCAACTCCGCGGTTGGGCCCCCACTCGGAGGCCAAAAGTTTGCAGCACTGCTAATGCGACTACCTCCACTTGGGAACAACACCACAAGCTTATCAAACCACTCCCAGAACAATCCAATCACATCGATGATAGAGATCAACACTCTGAAGAGGTTGATCATATCAATTCCGAAAAGCAAACGGTAAAGCAAGTCAGACAAAATCTAAATGAACATTTTCATTCCAAAGACATTTATATGCATTTTAATCTGAAAAGTCTTTCCATTCCGAATACATTCCTATAAATACATATTTCCATGCAAAAGTAATACAAAACCAAAAGTAATATAAACTCCATTACAGTTTTGCATGTATACTTTTTTTTTGAAAAGAAATATAGATGATCTTGATCCGATCCCCCATCCTGCCATTACATCCAGCCTCACCTTCGAACTCCGAGAGCATGTCCTCCGGAGAACATCCGTCAGAAGGTGAGACCTCATTGCCCACACCATCGCCCGAGACCCATAGAAGAAGCTCAGAGAGGTTTCTTCACGAAAATAAAGGTTCCTCGGGTAAAAGATCTTCTCTCCGCCTGGAACACGTTTAAGGAAGCCAGACGGACTCCAGCAAGATACGCTAGGCAGTGATGTCTAACCAGGATGGAAATTCTAAGACATGCAAGTCAGTGATGATATCATATCATTGACCCTTTGGTCTGAGGAAGAGGTTAGAGCTATGAAAGAAGCGCTCAATCAGAAACGTCCCGACAAAAACACCCCTCATACTCCTCTCTTGATGCTCGCACAAGAAGAAAATCTTCAAGCACGAGGCAACAATGTCCGATCAGAATAAAGACTTAAAGACAAGCAAGATTGCCGAGGAGTCACATCCGCCTCTGAAATCGCCCAGGACAACCCTTACTCCTACCTCGTATATGCTATCATGAAAGAAGGGCTTCAATCCTTAAGATCGGAACTGGACTGGGCAAGCCAGAAACCAGACGAACAAATCGAGTTAGAGCATGAGCCCTCCCTATCTCCCCTGACAATGGAGCCTTGTCACAATGACTGACATATTGTGACAGACTCATCACAATGACTGATATATTACGTCATCCATTTCCACCGTCTCCATCCTCTCCTTTTTTTCCTCCACCTGACGAAGAAGAAGGAAGACATGGTAGCAAAGCGTAGAAGAAAAAACTTTGAAGCAAAACTGCTTGGAGAATAAACAGAATTGATTCTTATCTTGAAGGTTTAACCCTATTTATAAATGGAGGAGAAATCAAATCATCTTCAATTCAGATTCCTAATTCTTGAAAAGTCAGTCCGCATTCCAAGATTCTCGGTTAACTGAATCAACAAGATATCAACTATCCCTGCAGGACGATCACAGACATCATGGCACCAAGATTCGAGAAGATGCCAGTTACAAGTTTCAAAGGCTCTAAACGGTTGCTAGGCCAGCTGTTCACCAGCCACACGATCTCCAAGTGCATCCAAAAGATTAACATATATGATCCAAATCCTATCTAGCTCACAGATATCAAAAAGAAATCAAGGCATTAAAAGATCTACCAAATCCGCTCTTTCGACTTTCCTTCCACAGGCTCCGCACATGAAAGAGTGGGGGTATCTGTAGTAGTCAAAATTGACCCTCGTCTAGATGGTGACGCGTGTCCAAGCAACCGAACATCCCTTTCGAGACTTTCACATCATTCAATCCATCCAGCAGCTTCTTCTGCCACTTCAAATTCTCACGAAGTCTGTTATTCGTCCTGAAGTTAGATCATCCCACAGGACGACACTCGAGCATCCGAGATCTCCCTCTGTCCCGAAAAGTCTGAAACCCCTCAATTCGAGCTTCAGTGACAGCCCATCCCCAATCTCCGCTGTCAGTTACATAGCCTAATCCTCTTCCACATTCATAACATGTAACGCCTATTAGCATGAGCAATTATGGATAGTGGCAGATTCCTCGCATACAATCCCAACAAATTAGCAACACTGACAGTTGTTACAACGTGCGAAACATGTAGATTTTTTCCCATGATCTTTGGTGTAACACTTGTTTTAACTAATCACCTTTTTCCTAACATTTAAATGCTTTAGGGAGGTGATGGGGGAGTAAGTATTCATGAAGGATACTATACATATACTATACATATTAGTATGTATGTATGTATGTATATAAATGAAATACAACCTCATGCTTGTTGACTTTGCTACCATACCCCCACCATGTTTGTGGGTACAAGTACCTCATGAAGGGGGAAGGATGGAACCTTGCTTATAGGGTAAGGTATAGGAGTAGAGTGATGGTGTTAGGGAGGGGCACTTGTCATGATATTATTGAAGAGTTTGGGCTATAAATAGGGGGAATGGAGAGAATAACTCTCATTTAGCACACTCTCTCTTGCTCTTCATTTTCCAACTCCCCAAACATTTTCCTCTCTTCCTTTTTCAGCCGGCCAAGTCCAGCACCAGCAGGAGCCCATTTATTCCCCATTTCTTCACACATCCTCTCTCTTTCTCCCTCTCATTCCCTCACAAACTTTTCTTACTTCCTTTATACAAGAAAAGGCTTCCTTTACATGTTTTAACTCCTCCAAAGACCCAATAGAACAAGCTAAAGTGGTAATCTAACATTACCATAAAAAGAAAATTCTTGAAGACAAGGTTGATCTAGGATAACGAGTTAGGAGGGTGATATTGGTTGAATTAAAATTTCTACCCCTTTTACACTCATTTAACTAAGAATTAATTATGATGATTTTGTGACCTTATAGAATCCAATATAGCGGGAAACCAAGCTTGATAAGGAGATACTCTCTTCAAGGGTGAGTAGAACATTCGAACCCTAGTAATATAGTAGGTAAAGTAAAACTTGAAATAAAGTGGGAAAATTGCTAAGTTATAAATGGACGAGAAAATGAATGATGATGCTTGTGCATGGTTTATATGTTTATGTATACATTATGAACAATCATGTGGTGTTATGTTATTGTATTCTCATGAATGCTTACATGGGTGCATGATCGACACGTTATTGTGTATGTATAGTAGTCAAACACATGCCTGTTAGAAAGAAATAGTTTTATGAATGAACATCATACTTGACTTCATGTATATGTTTAGCAACACATATATTGGAATGATATAACATGTTGGTTATCTTGAAAAAGCTTGCATGTTGTTAGTTTAATAAGTGGTTACTTATACATGTTGATGTCTTTCTTAATATTGGCATCATGTAAAGTAGGAATCATGTGAATCCTTTATGTTGTTATTGTCTTATAAATCCTTGCATGTGATTATTACATGAAGGATATGATATTTGCATGTTTGGAGGAAGGGACCGGGTTGAACCGAAGGTGATCGAAGGGGAGAATAATACGTGGTAAACGTATCGGATGAAGGGACCAGGTTGAACCGGAGGTGATTAAAGGGGAAAATAATACGTGCTAAACGTATCAGAGGAAGGGACCGGGTTGAACCGGAGGTGATCGAATGGGAGATTATATTTTATGTTGATCATGTATGTTAATATGGTAAAGATAGAAATTGCATGTTGAAACTATATATAAATCTTAAAACTAGACTCTGTAATAGTCGACTTACCCAGGCATTTTCAACAGGGTTAGTCGACTAGCCCTTGGGCTAAGTCGACTATAGATGGGAAAAACAGGTATACAAGTCTCAGGAAACACTCTTAGTCGACTATATATAAACTATAAGTCGACTAGCCTCAGTTACAGGAAATAAATAGAGAGTGAACAACTTCTTTTAAACATGATTAGTCGACTGCAGTTAACTGTAAGTCGACTAGTACCTAGTGTAGTCGACTACACCAGAAAGGGTAGTCGACTAGAATTGGTTATAAGTAACAAACAGAGAGCACAATCTTTTTGATCCAGAATTAGTCGACTACAGTTGACCTGTAAGTCGACTAGTACTATGTGTAGTCGACTATACCAAATAAGTTAGTCGACTAGTTAAGTTATAGGCAGCCAGCAGAGAATTAACACATTTTTGAAAAGACCTTAGTCGACTAAGGTATAGTTAGTCGACTTGAGGTATAGTTAGTCGACTATAGGTATGAGTTAGTCGACTATCAGGACCTGTTACTGTGTTTTGGTCAGGAATTTCCATACCCAAAAATGCGTAAAAATAGTATCAATTACAAGTGTTAACTTGATAATAAAATTTCAAATAACCTACGTAATGGACATACATATAACACTGTTTTACTCACTGAGCTGTCGAGCTCACTCTGTTCTCATTATCACCTTCAGATTTGGATAAAGGCAAGGGACCCACTTGATGGCAACGCATGCGGGATAGGTGTCAACGGAGAAATTTTTACCCTTTTTGCTTGTTCTTGTGATATGTATATTGTTTTAGAAAACTATGTAAAACTTCTATTTGGATGGTTGCCATGAACTTGTAAATATTGAAATACTTGGTGCTAGACTCAAATCCTGTATATATGGTGGAGTTTTATGGAATAGTAATGTATTAGACTATGTTTTCTAATGGTTTGTCGGATCAATATTTTGAAAATGCTAAATCATGTTAAAATCATACATGCTATCAAAGTGGATATTGATGTAAAGTATAGAGCATGCTGATGTTAGCTGAATTGAAGTATTGTATCTCAATGGGTCCCACGCTTGAATTAAGGATGATCTGTGATGATTGTAATTAGAATGGAAGTTTATAAGACTGGGACCGTTACAATTGGTATTTAGTCCAACAACTCAGTGAAAAATAAATAGACCTCTTCTCCCAACAAGGAAGGGGCCGAACCCTGACAATCCGAACTCTAGGCACTCCTTCCAAATCGCTATACTTTCTGTAACCAGAAAATTATAGTGAAGTTCCTCCTCCCCGTAGTTTTTTCAGTTAAGAGTTTTCACGTAAAAATCCTCTTTGTTTGTCTTGTATTTTATTTACAATATTTCACATCCACTCTCCAATCTCGCTTGTGATGAGTATTGACCGTCCGATCGCTTGTGGCGGAAAAACTCCACCACACATACCAACAAGCATTGTTGAAGGCCGTAGGAAATCCTCCACTCCACAAGAGTACAAAATTGAGCACACAAGTGTTGGAAGATCAAAATACACAAAATACAATAAACACGACTGGCAAAATATCTAAGAATATCATACTTCCAAGATACAAAATCCACACAGCTCTTATCGGCAAAAATCTATGCGGACCAGATCCCTAAGAATTGTCCTGTTTACTAGGTCGGGGTGTGGGGATTCAGCAGTAATTAGGGCATCTAATCGTTAAGAAATTCAAGCAGCGATTTGGTCGTCTCCCCAGTGGGCTTGGTTTGTCAATGAGTGACAAGCGCCCACCTCTCCTGGTGTCACACCAAACCCCGGCTTTAAAGTTAAAGAAAGCCCTTTCCAAAAAGGATATGGAGAAAATACCTTGCCAAAAAGTCAGATAGCGCAAGTATCTATTAAACTAATTATGTCCATTTCGACTTAGCTTTGAGCTTACCCAAATAGTACATGTCTTTTGAGCAAATTATCTATTAATTGCTTTATTTTTTTTTAAAAGTTTTTTATTCAAAGACTTAATTTTTTTTTTTTCAAAAAACTTCTAAAAAAGGAGATTTTAATATAGACAGAGATGAAACTCGAATAGATAATAATTGATGTAATTTTAATTCTGTCTTTTTTCTTATCAAATCTGAGAGCATGTTTGTTTTCGTTGAAGACAGAGGAAGAGGGGAGAAGAGAGGTGTTTCGCTCGAAAGAGAAGACGAGAAGCTCGGAAGAGATCCAAGCTGGCTCCAATGTGACAAGATGAGCTCTGAGTATTCTTAAGCTCAATTTTGAGTTGAGGAGCGCTCAGAGCTCGCAAATCAAGATGATAAAATAATTATTTAGTTTCTTCACTCTTATTCTCCTTCCTTTTCCCGCTTTCTTCTGCCAGTTTCCTCTTCCAAATCTGTAGGGCCAAATATAATTTTCTCTTCCTTATTACTTCCAAACCTCCTCTCTCTCCGTTCCATCTTCACCTCCATCTTCACACCTCCATCTTTTCCTCTCTTCTCTCTCTTTCCCAAAAAAAAAAAAAAAAAAACAACAGGCCCTGGGTAGGCTCACAGATCGCAGTTTGGCAGAATATTGTAGAGGTTTAAAGCGCATCATTCATCTGCCACGCGTATCCATTGTTATTTCATGTGGGACCCAACCCAATGAGATCCTCTCCCTTCCCCCGGACTGAATCAGAATCTTCCAACGGCGAAGAACTTCTCCTCACTCAACACCCCCACAACTTCCCCTTCGAAACCCTAATCCTAATACTAATTCCCCCCCCCCCCCCCCCCCCCACCCCCCCAAATTCCCGAATCCCTTGCTCTCAAAATGAGCAATCTGAAATCAATTTGTCGCCCTCACCCATTAATTTCCTCATTCATCTCTTGCTGCCGATCTCGGGCTCGCCTCGGGTTCAGTTCCTCATTCCAAAGCCCTAGGGTTCGCGTCTCCCCGATCTTCTCCTCTTCCTTCTTGATTGACGATATCCCGATGATGGCAACGCCTTCGTCACGATTCAATTCGAGGAGGACCCTCACCAGGGTTTCCAACTGGAATTCCGAGAAATCCCCTTATGAAACCCTCGGTAAATCACCTATTATTTGTAGGTTTAGAATTAATGATAACTTTATCTTCAAAGTTTTGATCTTTTTTTAATGGTTGAATTCAGTTAAAACTGCACTGTGTTGTTAATTGAATTTGATCTTTTGTTAATTGGTGTGACTTTTTTAGAGTTGGAAGGAGATGCTGATGAGGAGACAATAAAGTCTGCATACAGGAGACTGGCCAAGTTCTATCACCCAGATGGTTTGCCTCTTCATCTCATGTCCATTTGTTCTAGCTTTTACATAAAACTCATGTATGTCTCTGAAATCACTTTGCAAAGCATATGTTTTCCTTTTCATTTGTGGCCTATATATTTGTTTTTTAAACTTCTGATGAACAATCCCTTAAATTTCTGAGTTCTGAATTTATAACCCTTGCTAAATTATTCCCGAAGGCTATGACTATGCTCTAAACTCCTTAATGATAAAAAGAAAAAAGAGAAAATGGAATATCTTAACCCCCACCCCACAAAAAAAGAAAAAAAATCATGTGGCTCAGCTGAGAAGACCTTACCTCCGCCGTCCCAAAATTCACCCAAATAAGCACATTAGCCTCCCTTGACCGCTGTTAGTATATTAGAGAAAGTTAGACCACTACCCCTGAGGACCTCCATGTCCTGGTTGCAATCATATGGCAGGAAGCAGTGGGTGCGCACCAACCCACCCAGACTGACTGAATAACAAGATAACCTATGAGATTGCTGGAGGCTAATGCTTTTGTCCTCACGTGTAAGAACCATACTCATTGCAACAAGGATCCAGTCCAACTTTCCAAATGGTTTCATTGTAACAATCAACTCGGAAATACCAAAATTCAACAAGTGAATGCAACTTACATGTCAGACACATGACAAATTCTCAGTTGAAAAATGGAAACCCCGAAGAGTGAAAGCTGGCTTGAGTGCAGCTACCCTTTCAGACTCAATCTCAAACCAAGTCTGATTCATTACCAAGAGAGGCATCCGACCTTTATCACGATATCAGCAAGAACAGGGGGACTGCCCTTGAACCTAAATTTGTGTAATAGAAATAGGAGGGGAAAGGAAGACGATGAAAACCCTTGGCACGAGTTTGTTGGAGCTCTGGCCTTCATCAACTTTGGCCATTATGGTGCTGCAGCAAGCCGTATAGTGGGATCTGGATTGTACATAGCTGGATCTGCCTTTGCCTAGCCAGAGCTGAATGTTTAATTGATGAACTCTTGCACCACTTGGACATTAAAGTTCAAGTAAATTAGCGCTTGTATTAGTGAGATTATACTTAACAGCATACCATGCAATATGGACTGAGACAGTGAGGAATCAAATCTTGATAACAAAATATAAACATAACAAGAAGAGAAACCATGTTATTGTGAACAAGAAGCTTTTGAATAAGTGATTGGTGGAAGGTCTTCCTGGTCTTCTCATGCTTATATTCCAGTAGTTTCTCCATCTCTACTAGTGTAAGGTCACCAGCTGTTCAACTAGAACCGGACGATATCTAGTGTCAGATTGAGGATGCAAATGTGACATCCGTCCAATATTGAGATCATGATTTGGTGGTGATTACATATGAAGTGATGTCAAGTCAAGATGTGATGAAGTTGATGTCGCAGAAGATGAAGCTGATGGAGGAGCTCTGATGTCGTTGGAATATGCAAATGTCACATCATGATGTGGTGGAGGTGGGGGTGAGTAGTGTGAAAAGCCGAATAGATGAAATGATATGAGAGAGATCGGTGCAAGTTTCTATTTCTTTCCTTTCTCTTTCCATGGTAGTAGATTGGTGCAAGATTTATTTGCTGCACCATTTACAACTACACTAGTAACTATACCATTTACTGCAATGTTTGCAAGGTGCATTATACGTGCAACCAACTAAGGAAGTTTTTTTGTTTATTCATTGAATAATATGACTTTTTTTTGCTGGAGATATTTATACTTTAATTCTTATTTCATTCACAAGATTTGTTTTGGTCCAAAAAAAAACTTTAGAAACCTTTTCTTGTAACTTCATATCATGGAGCCTCCTGACGAGTTGCTCATCCTTCCTATTCACTTTTATTTTGATTTTCCCCTTTTTAGGTTAAGCATTACGTTTTCACACATTTCTATCTAGAGAGTTCAAATTCTTGATGATGTCAACTCTTGATCACACTTCCTTGACACTCCAATGATGCGTAAAACTGTGACAAGTGTCATACCACAATTTCTAGATATGTTGCTGCTTTTTAATTTAGATTGTATTAAGTGAATGTCAAATTTTGTATAAATTACAAGTCAAGTTGTTTACATGGATTATTCATTTCATGTATAAATGCATGCATATTTATATGTGCATCTACAAAAGATACCATGTTCCTCTGTCAAATTGTTGCCTTTTTTTTAATTTAACATTAGGCTGTAGGCGGACTTGAACACAAGATTCCCTACAACCCACTTCCACCCTTTTACCAGTGAGCCAACTCTTATTGGCTCCTTTGTCACATTGTTGCTTGGTATATTTTATTGATAGTCGAAGTAATAGTGATTTTGCACGTTTGTTTCTTCTCTCTCTGTTTTGAGGGAAAACACTGGTTTTGCATGCTATCGTGAACTTTTCTGCATTTCATGTTTTCTCTTTGAAATATTTTTCCTTTTATGTTTATAAATCTAGAATATCTTGTTTAATGCATATGCCTTCTTTTCCTAGTTATCTTTCCTATGATTTTACATTGTTTCTTAGAGTTTACCTGATAATTCTTTCTTACGAAGTGTACGATGGAAGAGGGACTCTTGAGGAAGGTGAAACAGCTGAAGCTCGATTCATTAAAATTCAAGCTGCTTATGAGCTGCTCATGGACAATGAGAAACGACGAAGCTATGATAGGGATAACCGTGTCAATCCAATGAAGGTACACCTTAACATGATCTACCTTATCATTTGAAGCTATTATCATAACGGTGTCAGGTCCTTGTGCATGCCCACTAGCATGATGGTGACTTTTAAGTTTTTTTAAGCCATTACAGAAGTTGTTACCAAAAGAAATTCTCCCAAAGGATTTTTTCCATCTAATTTGATGTTGTTTTGCTCTTGTTGTTGTTTCTCCTGAATGGACATGAATCAGATTAGGATAAATTGGTTTAGTTTCTAACTGGTAGGGGGGACATAAAATGGTTGTAGCATCATAAGATTGGAGGAATTATACTTAATACCTTTCTTTGTGGTCTATAACACATTTGCCTTCAGCTTTATACCAATTTTTCATTTCATACTATATATTAAGTGACTGGTATTAAAAATGGCCGATATTATTGAGGCTTATGATCCATAGCCTTAGTAGCTTGCTTCAAGGCTGTTTGTTTCAAATAGGAAGATGGGAGCTATGATCTATCATCAAGTCAACAAGCAAACTTACAAATAGGAAGATGAGAGAATCTGAGGTTGCTTATCAACTATTCTATGAAGAAAATGAAGATTTCTGTGACTGAAGACAAATTCATCGTGGAAGAAATCTTTTTATTCAGGAAATATTTGAAAATTAGCTGTAAAACTTTTGTTTATAAGGGATATTTGACTGATACTAGTGCAACCTAAAGTGCTTTTAACGCGGTCATGACTTATCTGGTACATTGTTGATAGCAAACCAGGATTTGGGGGGGGGGGGGGGGGGGGGGGGGGGGGGGGGGGGGGGGGGGG